>JAXGGA010013311.1:0-35699 GCA_038373865.1 Uloborus plumipes | reverse complement strand
TTTTTATATTATTATTCTCAGAAAATTAAATATTAAAAAAGATAGCATAGTGGAATTTGAGTAAAATATGGGAACATGAGAAACAGAAAAAAAGAGCAATGAAAAAAATAAAATTAGGAACGAAAAACAACAAAGCGGAAAAAAAAAGTTCAGCAAAACCCCAGAAAAATGACAAACTAAGAAACAAGAATTGCAATTTTCGAAAATAAGAAACTGAACTTCTATAAAATCACGAAAAAGTTAAAAACAAGACTCGTATGAATTCTATGAAAGAAAATATCCATTTGTAGAAGATTGAAGTTTATGACAATTGAATCGTTTGTTGCAGAAACCTGTGAACTGATTCCCCCCCCCCCCAAAAAAAAAATTATATTATTAAAGGTTATGAATGGCCAATTTTAGGCACACCGTCGGATGCAAAAACACGAGCCTTCATATGTGATGTGTGTGAACAACTTTTCTTAAAAATTTATTTCATTGCTGAAACTTGTTAAGTGCAAAATTTTTAACAATTTTTCGCAAAAAAAAAAAAAAAAAAAAAAAAACAATTGGAAAATTGATTCCAACCGTAAGGTGACGGGACCAGTTACAGACATGCTTGAGACATCCATTGAGACCAGTTACAGACATGCTTAAGAAATGGCTCCTGAAATTGACTCTAATAACATTAGATGGATTCATGAGTCACAGAAATATCAGTTTTACCTGCCTAAACAGCTTAGTTTTTAAATCCAAGCTTATGCCTGTCTGTAACTGGTTCCGTCACCTTATTTTTTTTTATTTTTTTGTTTTTGCAATACAATAAGAAGTAATTTTTCCAACGACTAAACCTATTGTGATTTTAAAACGGAGAAGTTCTTTTTAGTTAGTTTAGTTGTTTAAAATTTAAAAAAGTGCACTTGATGGGTTTCTGAAATAAAAGGGTTAATTTGAATAATACTTTTACTATTTTTCAGATGCAGTCTAAAATTACTACAGTGGCTGTCGCTTTTTGAAATCACCTTTCTTTTTTGACAGTTTTGATATAAATAAGCTGGACTTCGCTCGATTTGAATCATTAAAGCGGCTGATTCAATTATTAAGCGCCCACTTTTTTTTGTGATGAATTAAAAAACTTTTTTTAAAAAAGTTTTCATGCATGTTTCACTTTTGATAATCAGACATGTGATTCTTTGCACACAAAACCAAAGAGAAAAAAGTCAAAAGGGGAAAAAAAAAAACATGCATTAAACTGATTTTGAAAAAAAAAAAAATCCTTAATTCATCAGAAAAAATAATACAGTGGGTGCCGTTTAAATGAATCGGCCGCTTTAAAATCAGCTGCGGCGCGGCTACTGGTAATTTTAATCTGCATCCGAAAAATTGTAAAATTATTATCCAAAAACAAAATTAACAAAAATGTCTCATTTCTAAACAGAAGACCCGACTCATAAACAAGACGCAAAATGCTTATTTTTTAAATTCTGTGATGACTCGGAAATAAACACAGCACTGTATCATTTCCAAGAGTAGAGCCGTCTCAAAAATTAAGAATAGGATTGTCTCGTATATGAGCACATTTCGTATCATATTCGAACATATTTCCGTCTCAAAAACAAGAACATTGGTTATTACTTTTAAGAACACCGTGTGCTTCAAAAACAAGACACCCTGTTTTCTAATTCCAAGACATTTGGTTCTGGAGCCATTTTGGGTCAATGATGTTCTTGAAAACAAGACGTTTTGCCTCATTTCTAAGTACCTTGTTTTAACAGTGTAGATATTCAATTAAAACAAATACATTCCATTTGATAAAAAAAATCTGGCTATGAAATTAAAAATAACAAAGCTATAATCCTTGGAGTTGAGATGTAAACAGTACTGTCTGCAGACGATTTTAAAATAGCCGAAAAATATTCATGTAATTTCAATGGATAAATCTTAATTTTAAGCATTTCTTCTTTTTAATTTACAGCTCAGTATTGAGGTATGTTGTAACAACCGATTTACAATTGATTTCTATTAGTAAATTTTAAAATCACCTACAAACCATCACTAACTTTGTACAGCAAAAATGCAGCATTCCTAAAGATCTCAACAGCCATAAGGCATTCGTGTATCTTCCGAATAAAAAAGTCGTGCATTCGTCGAAACAGTTGCAAATTAACAATTCCTTGTGCTTTCGAGAATACACTGTTAAAACTAATGGTTGCAATTGGCACCTTTCCAGGGTGAAACGCTTGTAACATCAGCGGCACCCAGTAGGGGGCCGAGATTTCACCGTTGGCTTGGGTGAAAAACCGGCACCCTCAATTTAACGAGCAGCGCGGGTGAAAGATGGAACCGTATAGGATAGCACAGTGGTTCTCAACGGGGGCGATACCGCCCCCCTGTGGGCGGTGGGAAGATGCTGAGGGGCGGTGAGCATATTTTGGGCGGCAGGGGGGCGATGGACTTATTTTGGGCGGTAAGGGGGCGGTGGGTATATTTTGAAATGTCCTTGTATGGACATGTGTTGGGCGGGTGTGGAAGCTCATAATCATCTTATATCGTCAAGGAAAAACTTGAAAATTTATTTTCTGGGATTATCTCCCCAACCCTGATCTTCCTCCTAACGTCATTAAGGATATCCTAAAATTTGCCAACAGCACGTGAATTTCAGAAAAGTTTTCGGCTGAGGGTCCTCCGTTTCATAGCATATATAACTACCTAAAATAGCCTAAAAATGTGTTTTATTGGTATCCATTTGAAAATTGTTCGAGGAAGAGTCCTGGAGCTAAACCTTCCTTGCTCATCTAACTTAGACAGCCAAATAGGTATGCGACATTTTTTAATTACGCTTTAAAATGTCCTTTTTAAATACTTCGAGGGAAAAGATCCAAAACCAGACATCACTTTTCCTGCATAACCATACATAGCTTCAAAGACAGCTTTGTGATTTTTTAAAATTATTGCAGGGTGGAATCTCGATCTACCCACCTCTTCTCCACTCGTGATCAAACAGGGCCTAAAATTGAGTTTTTACGAGGTTAATTTTCTAAAAATTTCTACATAAGAGCCTCTTGACTTGGCCGACTTTTTGTGTCGTTAGATCATCTCCTAACACTAAAGGTAACTAACAATCGTATTTTTCAGAATACAATGGGAAATAAATTTCTGGAGAAAACATCCGAGCCTACTCAATATCAACAAAAATAATTTAAATATGTTTTTTATGCTTCAACTTTTGAGGGAACGCTAGACGAAGGTCTGACCCCTAACGTTACTAAGTTTTGCCTCAAAATAACTTCAATTTTGAAAAATCTTTGGGGGGACCTCTTTCTCCCTAGTTAATGTAACCGAAAATTGCCTGAAATGGTGACAATTGTAAATGCTTCACCGGGGGAGGAATCTGAACCTAAGTCTCAACACCACAATACCTACGATTAAAGAAACTGCATTTTTAAGACTGCGTTTTCGAAACGAACTTCCGGGGATATCCCCGATGTTTCGCTGCAGTCTTTACTCTGATGCCAAAGGCATACTTATAACTTTTGTTATCTTATCTAACCTTCAAAGCAATAAATTGATCAAAAAGAATTTCTTTGAATTGAACTTATTTTGTAATTTGTAAATTCAAATTATTTCAGTTATTTTTTAAATTAAAACTTTATTATTTTTTTAAGGGTGATATGCACGGGAAATAGTTTCAACTCTTTGTCCTTCCTGATGGGAAAACAGTAGGTCCGGCTTTTTTTTTTTTTTTTTGTTATTGCTCTTCCGATGTAAAATCCTATATCTGTACGTAATGAATAAGGGATGCGTATTGCGTATTTCATAGTTGCAAGTAAATAAGAACAACCCTGTTTGGGATCGAACTGTACAGGGAACTATTTGAACGTAGTGTATTTTTCAAAATAAATTGATTTTCAAGTAAAAAAATGTTGAACACGGTGCATTTTTGTATCAAACCGTGTTGTTCTTATTTACCTTGAACCCATTCTAGGCATTTGATTCGAACTCTGAGTTTTCCAGAGGGGAAAAATGTCCGCTTTTTCTAAAGATTATCTTATAAAGAAAAAAAAAAATACATAAGTTTTTTTATTCTATATACATTTTTCAACTATGTATTTTGACAAAATTATAGAGTTGAACTGGTCAAGAAAACTGCTTTACCCCCCCCCCCCCTTCTTCCAGTTTTGCGCCCGTAGCAAAGGGGGCGCTGAAAAAAATTTTAATCCTAAAGGGGGCGGCAGCTGTAAAAAGGTTGAGAACCACTGGGATAGCATAATGGCACCCACACTGTTCACTATTGCAGTTCCCCCCTGTGCTGTGTGCGTTTTTGTTTTTCAGTTGTGTTTACTTTTATTTATTATTTTTATTCACGAAGTCTTGGTACGTTTTCACCTTTTATTCCGATTTGAAAATGATCGAAACTTGTAATTAAAGGCATTTTCTCACAGTTCAGACTTTCCAACATATTTTAAAGAATTTATGACTTGGATTCAACAGTAGTTTTAAGAGAGAAGGTATTTTTTGGACCCCTTTCAAATACAAAAACATTCAGTTATATTTTTGATCAATAAAAAATTGAATCGTTTCATTAAATTCTAAAATTTTAATCAAGAGTAACATATTGATACGTATGAAGAGTTCGACATTTGAATATCTTTATGGAATAAAAGATAGGGTTACTTGGCGAAATACATTTTAACAATCTATCACTATCAATAACGCCAACGAAAGATATTGTAACGAGTCCGTAGCACCTTCAACTTTCTTCAAATGAGCATTCCAATCTTGAGGAAGTAACTATAAATTTATTTACAAGTATTTACACTATTTACAATATGAGCAGGAAACAATTGCTAAACATCCAGCAATTAGGTAGCAAAACAGTACACTGTACTCTCAAAAGTAACTCAGCACCACGTCTCAAACGTGAACAGTAATTAAGCAATTACAAAAGCAAAACAACCATTCGCCAAGCGAACGAAAACGAGTCACCAGATCAAATCTGAAAACAACTGACTGACTTGTGTTCAAGGCCAGCTATTTATACACGGAAAGAAATGTCCACAATATTCGAGAAAAAACCTGGAATATTTTGTTTCATTCATAACTTGAACAATCCATTCACAAATTCTAGCGATAAGAAAAAAACCACGCGAAAATGTCTTCACGCTTATTAAAGTTAGGGCAAGTGTAAAAACTGCAAAGTGTTTCAGGGCCGGTATACAGATGATAAAAGTGATATCTTCAGATACATTTGCAAAATGTCGCCAGATAAAACCAAAACTAATGAAAATAAAGCAAGGCAGGAAAAACCACAACTATTTACAAGATTTGTAACATTGCCCCCTTCCTAAGGACTGCACGTCCAGGGCAGTACAATCCCCAGAAAAGAAGCAAGGGAAAATTTACAGATGCACACATTACGTGATAACCAATCATAAACATGATAAACAATAACAATGAGAACATGAAAGAAACACTAACATTGATAAAGTCATATTACAAACAATTAAAGGCAAAAGTTATTTACAAAATTTACAAGCAAGTTACCATGGTAGCTTTAGATTTATTTTACGAACTATGGCCATAGTATGGGGCTAGCCGATCATAATGTACAACCCTAGGTTTTGAATGTGATGACTTCTGGATCCTCACTACGACGTCGTTCAGCCGGTGGAGAACTGTGTAAGGTCCATCCCAATGCGACTGCAATTTGGGTGACAGACCTTTACGTCGGATGGGATTCCATAGCCACACCTTGTCACCTTCTTGAAAGTCATGGCCAGTGGACCTAATGTCGTATCGGGTCTTCATCTTCTCCGTCGCGATGTTGATTCGCTCCCGTGCGAAGTGATGAACGTCCTCCAACCGGGCCTGAAGATCCTGGACGTATTCCTCAGGCGATGAAGGCGCATCTGGAGGGAGACCGAAGACGAGATCACAAGGTAGCCGAAGCTCTCGGCCGAAGAGCATCTGTGATGGGGAATATCCGGTGGTCTCGTGGACAGCACTGCGGTAGGCCAGCAGGAACAGAGGAAGTTTCTTGTCCCAATCCTGTTGATTTTTGGAGACCATAAGCGAGAGATTATTAAGGATCGTCCTGTTGAATCTCTCCACCATGCCGTCCGATTGTGGGTGTAGTGGTGTCGTTCGAGTTTTCTCAATTTTGAGGATTTTACATAGGCCCTTAAACACAGCAGAGATGAAGTTTCTCCCCTGATCGGAATGGATCTGCAAGGGTGTCCCATATCTCGAGATCCAATTCTGGACTAGAGTCTCTGCTACAGTGGTAGCTTCTTGATCCGGAATGGAATATGCTTCGGGCCATTTGGTAAAATAGTCAATGGCAACGAGGATGTATTGGTTCCCATCAGTAGTTTTCGGTAGAGGACCAAGAATGTCGATCCCGATTCGTTCGAAAGGAGCTCCTACGTTGTAAAGATGTAGCTTCCCGTGGCTTCTTCTCTTCGGTCCTTTACGGGCAGCACAGGCGTCACAAGAATGACACCACTTCTCCACGTCATCCTTCGCCTTGCTCCAGAAGAAGCGCTCGCGAACCTTGCAGAGGGTTTTCAAGACACCAAAATGTCCTCCAGTCGGACTACTGTGCAATTCCTTTAGAACGTCTGGAATTCTTGATCTGGGAAGGAGTAACTGCCATTTGAATGCTTTACCATCGTCAGATTCCCATTTCCGATACAGGACGCCATTCCGCAGCTGGAGAGATTTCCATAGAGCCCAGTATCTTTTCGTTGCAGGACTGTAGATAGAAACGTCTTGCCAACTAGGTCGCCGACTGTCCTTTTCCATCAACTCTATGATAGGCTTAAGGTCTGGGTCTTCAAGCTGATCTTTTCTTACTTGGTCGTCACTCCATGGATCGGGATCTGAAGATGTTGATGTAGCAGTAACTTGGCAGGCAGTAGGGATTGTCGTCCCGTACTGTTTCTCTATTCGGGAGCAATAATGGCAGTTCTCGGAACAAGGTCTTCTTGACAATGCGTCAGCATTACCGTGTGACAAACCTTTTCGGTGCTTAATCTCGATGTCATATTCCTGGAGCCGCTGTATCCACCTGGCTACCTAGCCCTCTGGATTCTTGAAATTCAACAGCCAAGTTAAAGAGGCATGATCAGTCCGGAGCAGGAATTTACGGCCGTAGAGGTAATGATGGAAATGTCCTACAGCTTTAACTATGGCGAGCAATTCCTTTCTCGTGACACAATAATTTCGCTCCGACTTGGATAAGCATTTGCTCCAGTAGGCGATGACATGTTCGTTACCGTCTATTTCTTGAGATAAAACAGCTCCAACGCTCTCGTGGCTCGCATCAGTGTCAAGTATGAAGGATTTTTCAGGCTGAGGATAAGAGAGAATAGGCGTTGATGTTAAAGCCTCCTTCAGCTGTAGAAATGCATCCTCGCATTCTTTGGATCATTCAAATTTTTGTTTGCTTTCCGTCAGCTTATGCAAAGGTCGTGCAATATTGGAAAAACCCTTCACAAACTTCCTGTAGTACGTGCAGAGCCCCAGGAAACTTCGCAGCTGATGAACATTTTCGGGGCGGCTCCAATTCTTGACTGCAGATACCTTATCTGGATCTGTTCGTACACCCTCTGAAGAGATAATGTGACCAAGGTAGTTCACCTCACGGCGGAACAGATTACACTTGGACGGGCTTAACTTCAGGTTGGCTTCCTTAAGCTTCTGCAGCACCTTCCGAAGATTAGCCAAATGTTCCTCAAAACTGCGTCCTATGATGATGATGTCGTCCAAGTAGACAAGACAGGATTCATAAGAAAGTCCTCGTAACACTGACTCCATAAGACGCTCGAACGTGGCTGGTGCATTGCAGAGGCCGAACGGCATCACTTTAAACTGCCACAAGCCTTGTCCGGTTGTAAACGCCGTCTTCTCTCGGTCGTCGGGGTGTATCTCCACCTGCCAGTAGCCGCTCTTTAAATCCAGGGTCGAAAACCACTTGTGTCCGGAAAGGGTGTCCAGAGTGTCATCGATCCGTGGAAGAGGGTAACTGTCCTTTTTGGTGATGTCATTCAGGCGTCGGTAGTCAACACAAAATCTGGTAGAGCCGTCTTTCTTTCGGACCAAGACGATAGGGGATGCCCAAGGACTGGATGAGGGTTCGATGACGTCATTCTCCTGCATCTCTTTTACGAGGATCTCAACCTCTTCCTTCTTGGCGAACGGTAGTCGTCTTGGATTCTGCTTGATAGGGGGATGATCTCCAGTGTCGATCCTATGCTGCGCTAAACTCGTGCGACCAACATCTTCGGGTGTAGATGAAAACACCTGCTTGAAGTCGTCCACCAATTTTTCCGCAGCGTATCTTTGATCCTTCGATAATGCTGCACTCCCAATTAATTTCGAAGTCAAGGATTCGGAAGACACAGTCTCGGAGGAATCAATTCTTCTGATGATGCAGTTTACGGGAGTACAAGTTGCCAACACTTCTCCTTTCTTGATATTCCTCGGCCTTTCACTTACATTGGCGACTCTCACAGGAACTGCATTCCTTGAAAGGTCCACAAGCGTAGATGCCACTAGTACTCCTTTTGGGCTATTACTCTGGTTAGGATATTCAATTAGGCCTAATTTAAAGCTGTTGTTTTCCTTGATGGAGCCGGGTATTAGTACTTCTGATCTAGAGGGAATCAATGAATCAGTTTGGGCTATTATTTGATGAGCGGATTTTAAGTTATTTTCGGTATTGAAAATTACTATGTCTTCCCTCGTCGAGTGTAGCTCATTATTTCTAAAGTCAATAGAAAAATCAAATTTTCTCAAAAAGTCCAGTCCGAGAATGAAGGGATCTGTAATGTCAGCGACGAATGCCGTGTGATGGTAAGTGGCGCTTCCGAACATTATTTCTAAGTTCACTTTCCCTTGAATCTCGATTTTGTCACCTGTCACAGTTTGGAGAGTAACGCAGGGCGGCGTCCATAAGATCTTGAGTCCAAATTGACGAGCCACATCAGTCTTAATAATGGTAACGTTGACTCCTGTGTCCACAATCATTTCGCAGGGAAACCCATTCACATAAGCGTAAATGAAGAGTCCGTTGCAGCCGCCACTTCTTGGGGAAATCTGGAAAACTTTGGGAGACTTCTTCTTTTCTTGGCGAGCTTCGCAGTTCTTTCGTACGTGGCCCTCACCGCCACATTTCCAGCACTTCTGTGTTTGTCTACCTTGGTCTTTGTGAGCCGCAATCTTCTTCAGGGTCCCCGACATCTCTTTGATTTGTCGCTCAATGTCCGAGAGACGAGTTGAGTTCAAATCTTGGGCACTCACTTCCACGCCTCTGGTCGAATGGCGATCCTTGCGGGACATTTGCTGTGCAGCCTCGAACTTCATTGCGTAGACCAGACCGGATTTAAGATCTTTGATGTCCGCCATCCGGAGAGCCGTCTGAATTTCCAGACTTCGCACTCCGTCTATAAAGTAGTTCAGGGCCAGGTTATCGCGAACACCCGAAGTACAGTCCGAGAAGGCGAGATGGGAAAGCCTCTCAACGTCTGCTGCAAAAACTTGCAAAGTCTCTCCAGTCCTCTGGAGTCGGGATTTCAGCTGGAGTTGGCTTATTTCTTTTTGGCATACTTCGCCAAAGCGAAGCTCCAGGGCCGATGATAAGGCTACGAAGTCACGGATCTTGTCCTCTGGGAAGGTCTGTAGTATTTCAGCTGCATCCCCTCTCAGCGAGGCTGCAAGTTGACAGGCTTTCGTGGAAGAGTCCCAGGAGTTTGCTTCTGCAACGATGAGGAACTGCTTCTTGTAAATATTCCACGAGGTCTTGCCGTCAAATGTGGCCAGTTTAATGGATGGACGAGACATTCCAGTTGTAGCTACACAGTCACTTGAATTGTTGGAGGATGCTGATAACTTCGATTCAAGTTCTTTAATTTTCTTGTCCACATGGTTTTCTACTGTGGTGATTCGATCTTCTAGGGCCTCCACTTTATTTTCCATGTTGGTAAATTTAGTTTCCACCAAACATTTCATTGACGTTAGATCGCTCTTTATTTCTTCTTGATTAGTAGCCAGATCATTTTTTAATTGTTCTTGATTCGCAGCCATGTCATTTTTTAATTGTTCTTGATTCGCAGTCATGTCACTTTTAACGGCGTTGATCGCATCAAGGAGTTTTTGCAGTTGTTCCTCCATTGCTCGAGTAATCACCATAAAATTCCGAAGTCAAAAAGTCCTTAGGAAGAAAAGTCCGAATTCACAGGTAATTCCAAGAAAGTCCTTGAAGATTCCCCACGTTGGGCGCCAAAATTGTAACGAGTCCGTAGCACCTTCAACTTTCTTCAAATGAGCATTCCAATCTTGAGGAAGTAACTATAAATTTATTTACAAGTATTTACACTATTTACAATATGAGCAGGAAACAATTGCTAAACATCCAGCAATTAGGTAGCAAAACAGTACACTGTACTCTCAACAGTAATTCAGCACCACGTATCTAACGTGAACAGTAATTAAGCAATTACAAAAGCAAAACAACCATTCGCCAAGCGAACGAAAACGAGTCACCAGATCAAATCTGAAAACAACTGACTGACTTGTGTTCAAGGCCAGCTATTTATACACGGAAAGAAATGTCCACAATATTCGAGAAAAACCTGGAATATTTTGTTTCATTCATAACTTGAACAATCCATTCACAAATTCTAGCGATAAGAAAAAAACCACGCGAAAATGTCTTCACGCCTATTAAAGTTAGGGCAAGTGTAAAAACTGCAAAGTGTTTCAGGGCCGGTATACAGATGATAAAAGTGATATCTTCAGATACATTTGCAACATGTCGCCAGATAAAACCAAAACTAATGAAAATAAAGCAAGGCAGGAAAAACCACAACTATTTACAAGATTTGTAACAATATTAAAGAAAGCACGAAATGCAAATACATAGACGCAAAATAAAAACAAATAAGAAAGAAAGAGTCGGGCAGAAAGTGTTTTTTTTTTTCTTTCCTTCGCGTTCTGCTGCTTCCTGGCTGTGTCTACGCAGCAAAAAAGAATCGTTACACCAGAGATAATTTTCCGTTGGAACACTTTGAATTGCTTTTACATAAGTTGGAAAATCTTAGAACTATGATTAAATGCATGTACTTACTTTAGAATTCGAAGATTAAAATGAAGAAATAATCCATTTTTGTAATAAACTCGAGGTGAAATCCAAGACTGTGAAAACACTGTATCGAGAATTCTGTCGTGTCGACGTAAACAAGATGTCCGCCATTCAAATGGTTGATGATGATGATGAGACCTCGGAGTCGCAATACGCAGGCGCCGCGCCGTTTGGTACTGAAAGATGCCTCACTGAGCATGCGCAAGCCCAAAGGGTGCCGGCGCTCCAGAATTAGCATAATGCACCTTCTGAGAGGCCTTTTGGCACGGCAAGAGCATTTCAAATTCGCTATGGCACCCCATGGCACCTTGCTTTCACTTCAGCTTTCTTATTGGCACCTCTGCGTCACCCGTAGTTTTAACAGTGTAGCATAAGGAAAATGTAACTAAGTATGCGAATCCTCCGAAACGTTTATAATTCAGGCAAATAATGCCTTCAGATTGAAACTCTACGTCTTAATTGGTCTCCTGAGGCATACAAACACCTGCAAAGAAAAAGCTTGAAAGAATGTGTTTCTTTCAACTGCAGACGATTTTTAAAATAACCGGAAATGTTCATGTATTTTCATATTTTTAATCGTAACTTTAATGGATAAATCTTAATTTTAAGCATTTTTTCTTTTTAATTTAAAATTCTATATTAAGGTTTGTAGTAGCAACCAATTTACAATCGATTTCTATTAGCAAATTTCAAAACCCCCTACAAACCATCACTAACTTTGCACAGCAAGAATGCAGCATTCCTAAAGATCTCAACAGCCATAAGGCATTCGTGTATCTTCCGAATAAAAAAATCGTGCATTCATCGAAACAGTTATAAATTAACAATTCCTTCTGCTTTTAAGAATCGCATAAGAAAAATGCAACGAAGTTTTCGAATCCTCCAAAACGTTTATAATTCAGGCAAATAATGCTTCCAGATTGAAACTATGTCTTAATTGGCCTCCTGAGGCATATAAACACCTGCATAGAAAATGCTTGAAAGAATTTGTTGGTTTCTTTTCTTCGAGGGAGGTGAAAAATAATGCGTCAAGAGCAAAGAAATTACATCTTCCACAACTCAGTTGGATCATTTGGAACAATTACCGGCAGAGAAATAAGCTTAACTGTGAACACTGAAGGAGAAAATATATCTCGCTTTTCTGTTTCGTTTTATTATGCACTTTTGTAAATATTTGTTGAATCCAAGCAAAAATTTTCTTAATTATCTATATCATATTTATCGACGCATTGGATTCCTTTGATAATTCCGCTTTTGAAAAGTCAAATGCCTTACATTTTTTTTTCATTTACCGGTTCTGCATGGAGAATTTTATGATAAATAAATTTTGTGAAATTGCCATCAAATATTTGCATTTATTAAACAAAACAAAAGAATGTTTTATCAAGTCATTTTATTTTTGGTGATTTAGATAGTAGGTTATTTATTTAGGGTAAAAATAATATTGTCTCTGCATATATTTCTGTTTGTTTAAGTATTATTCAAATAGTTTGTATTCAACAGTTTTTATTTAACCACATTCACAAGGGATTTCATATTGTTTAATTATGTACATAACAAGCTCTCTTTAGGTTCTTGAATCTTATAGTACACACAACCAATACCAATAAAGGCTTGTGTGTAAAAAATGGCATTATGCAATATTTTGCAACAGCATAGAAACGATACTGAATCTGAAATAAGATGCTGTTGAATGAAATAGAAAATTCGAAGCATTTCTGCCAGTTCTATTGTGAAAAGGTCCATTCCCAGAAGATCGATGGCTCACCCCTCAGATGCTCATAATTCCCCTCTAAGACCGACATACTTAAAAAAGTGACTACTGTCTGATCTTCTTAGGTAAAATCTTCCGCGCATTAACGCATGTGTCAGGTCTTCTTTGATCTCACCAAATTAGGGGTGTTAGGTAAGATAACAATAAGTGGAAGAATAATAAAAAGCATTATGAGCCGTGTTAACCCATTTATGCCCAAGTTTTTTTAACAATTTTTTCAATTTTGATCTGCTTAAAACTCTTACTTGGAATGGTTTACATACATTTTAGGCTTAAAATAATTCGCCGTTGCCATATTTATTAAGTTATTTAACGTCCTGTTTGTGAGATATTTTGCAGATATGTGAGCATAATACGACCTTACTTGACTTTACTTTTGCAAAGTAACATTACAGAAGGCATCTCGGATCAATTTTAAGCAAATAATTTTAAAATAGTTTAATTTTATGAAAAATAAGTTCGCAAAAAAAAAAAACTTTGCGTGGCTACCCATGTTGGATCGTTGCTTGACTGATTTGTCTGAAAATAGCTGTCAATAAATAAAATCTGATGTCCAAATAGTGGTTCTAACTGGTTTTCTTAAGAAAAAGGATTATTTAACTTGTGAAAAACAGCTTTAGTAAAATGATATACTCATTACAGGTTTTTGTATGCAGTAACTAACAAGCGTCCCTTTTTAGGCTACTGAACATAAATGGGTTAAACAACGTGGAACGATGCTTATTTCAAATACATAGTTCAGTTGAATATGTCAAAAGGATATAGCAAATACAAGTTTTAAATTGAAAACTTCGGAAAGTTATCACCCACAACCCATCTACCCTTTTTTAAGTGGAACTGTTCGCGAGGGCTAGGCGCGGCTTTCACGGGTGGACAGTATAACACCTCAAAAGTACCTCCCTAAAAGTTTTAATAGCAAATTCTGAGCCATGAACTCTTTCCCCTCTTTTGTGGGCACCACTGTCGAAATTGTGTTTATTAATGCGGTGAAACCGGCGTAAGTTGACCACTAGAAGTGAAAGTGGTTCATTTGGACAATGGTCTAAGGCTAAAACTGTGACTTAACTAAAGCACCTGTACCTGACTAAAGCAGTCAACATACAAGGTTGATCAAATTTACATGATTTAGTTTAGTATGAACTACGTTTTATCTAAATCATTCGCCCACTGCTCACGTGTTTCACCCACAAGTATGGACAAAAACATCTTGCTGGTCGGATATAATAAAGGAACATGCATACTGAGAGAATATTAATCTTTTTTGTTGATTAACCACAGTGTTAAGTGGTATTTTAGACAGTTTTATCATCCTGATTGTTCGTGTAAATCCCGAAATCATATCGAAATATGCTACACTTAGTCATATTAGACCCCCCCCCCCCCACGTGGGCCGTGTTAGCCCGATCGGTAAGGCGTCGGATTCGTGACGGGAGGGACCCGGGTTCGATTCCCAGCCGATCAAAAATCCACCGTCTTGATTAATGGCGTCTGGAGGACGTTAAAAATGTCGTAGTCACAAAGTCCTCCAAGTGAAACGATACCTCTGGGGGCGCAGAGCCAAGAGTTTGCTCGACCTTTGGTTCTGGTTTAAAAAGAATAGAGCGCTCTTCAGGATCCTACCCTGGTTAAACCACGAGTTGTAGTAGGTACGGGGGACCCTGGAGTGCGTGAAGTCATATTAGCCCGAGCTTTGATAGTAAAGAAATAACTCGCTTAATTTTGGTAAGTTTGAAGCATGAGTTTTCTGTTGAGCACGTTATGAAGACCGCGCGGTTCTGCTGCGTAGTGTTATTCTAGATGAAATGGTAGCTTGTCCAATGATTTGGGGGAAGACGACGAATACGTATTTGGAGTAAGATGCCGTAGCTTTCTGACACGCCCTAGAGAAGGAAATAATCCTACAAATGTTCCCGGCGCTATATTTTGAGAAAAGAAAACCAAACAAAAGGAGGCAAAATGCTCAAGAGCTGACATTTCCAGCTGAAAGAAATGTAAGACATGAGGGAAAATGCCAACAGAAAACAAGACTATAAGAAATATGAAAAGCTCATAAGAGGTGCATATAATGTGCCGCTAATTCATTTTATTTTGATAAATTAAGATTGATTTACTTAGCGCTTTGCATTGATTTTCTTCACTGCATCTTATCTCAAAAGTATCAGTCATCTTACCTCAAGATTGGGGTAAGATGTCAAAATGCAAGCGTTTTTAAATTATAATTTTTTAGAAGTAAAAATTGTTTTTCAAGCAATTTTTAATTTTTTACCAATTACAAAAGTCCATATTTTGTTGATACACTGGTTGGTTGAAAATAAAACCAAGGCGTGATCCATATATAAAAATGACGGGCTCTGTTTGTATGTTTGTTTGTTTGTAACCGATGGCTAGAAGCCCCCACAGCACCTACAGACTTGAAACTTCGCACAAAATTCGAACGTATCCCAGTAAACTGGTCCTCGAACGCCGAATTCTAAATTTCAAATTAGTTATTTATAAATTAATTAGTCTCATTTTTGGTGTATCCAGCATAATTGAGGAGAGAAAACTTTCCCTCACCCCATAACATTATACATCATTGGAAAAAGTTTTTTGTATGAAAAAGAAAAGTTCTAGCACGTTTCTCTCCGTTAATTAGAACAGGAGATATTAATTAATCAAATCTAGTCAATTTTCAAGGCTTAGCTCTATACGCAAAACTGAACAACTAGGTCCATTTTCCAGACAAAATGCTCTTTCTTCAGTGGCTTAAATTTGCGTATACAATTAAACCTTGAAAATTGACTAAATTTGAGTAATTAATATCTCCTGTTACTTACTTAACTTGATGTCTTTTTGATTTATTTGGGGAATTGCGTTAAACTTTAAAAGGACTTTTAGTTGAACTTAAAAGGTTATATAGCACATATGAATTAGAGAATGTAATAATTTTACTTCAGAGGGTTGGAGTGAATTTAACTTTATTTAGTTGACTTTTTTTACATTTATTGCAAGGGCATCGCCGTGCGGGTACTGCTAGTTTTATATAAAATAAAGTTAAAAACATCTACTTCTCCCCCCACCTACCCCACAAGAACATTAACAGATACATACGATTCGGACCCCAATGTATTACTAAAACCTCAGAAACTTAAAGAATTTTCGAAAGGCATTCCGAAGGGATTTCCAGTGCAGTTGCGTTAAGCATGGAATAGATCACCGGAGCATTAGTGTAAGAACTCCGCCATTTTCATATTCTCTTCATTTTTTGAAGATCTGCATTTCAAATGCTCTTTCTTTTTACTGCCGCAGAGAGCCCCACTTTCTTCGAATAAATATATCGCTCTTTTTAGTGGAAATCTTCCTGTAAAAAGGAATTCCGAGTTCTCTTGATATATCTTGGAATATTTTACAACTCGGGGAAGGAAAATGTTTCTCTGTCTAGAGGAAAAAGAACAAAAAAAAAAAAAAGAATGCTTTTTGTCAACTATTTTTTTTTTCCTGTAATTATAGGTAAAGATATCTTTTTTTTTCTTCTTGTGATTTTTAAATTTACTCCTAGATACATTCTATAAATATATTTTGAGATGGAGGATGAGTTACGGTTTATTTGCTCAGTTTTGAAATATATTTTTCTGTGTTATAATTTTGTAATTTTGTAAAATGTATTTTATGTGCTAGTTGTGCAGTGAGGTATAGAGCCATGTGTGCAGTGAGTGGAGTAAAGTTGGGGGGAATTAACCACGAAAGCCCTTGTTTTTAGGACATTTAACCGTTGTTTTCAAGGCATTAAGTCCTTGTTTTTATGGCACATAGTTAGATAATCAGCAATCAAGCGTAAGGACTGTTACGACCAGTCTCGTCGTATAGTTCAGATACATGAGTGATTGTCTTTCTCCAAAAGGACTTGGGCTCGATTTCCGGAAGTAGCGCGCTACAAGTAGCGAAACTACTGTAGTAGCTACATTTTTTAGTAGTTTGCAGTGTAGCGCACTACTTTTTTAAAAAAGTAGAGTAGCGAGTAGCGCGATACAAAAAAAATAGTTTGTAGCGATTTCTGGAAACTACTTTTAAATTAAAAAAAAAAATAAATAAATGAAAAAAAAAAAAAATAAAAAAAAAGAACGAAGGAAAAAAACAAGGTTTTTTTTGTGGCGAATCTTCGTAAAAATTCCAAAAAAACATCTAAAAAGGATAAATTTTAGCAAAAAAAAAAAAAAAAAAAGGAACAGAAAGGAAAAGTAACAAATAAATTCAAAGACAATTCCTATTTCTATTCCATATTCGAATGAGGTAATTTTTTAATCTAAACTACTTTTCGAATTTTTTCGGTAGATCTTCAAACGGTGTATTCTTTTTATTTATTTATTTTTTTAAAAGTAGCGAAGTAGCAACTACATTTCAAAAGTAGTGTAGCTCGCTACATTTAAAAAAAAGTAGTTGTAGCTGTAGTTAACTACATTTATGAGAAAGTAGTTGTAGTTGTAGTTCGCTACGAAAAATATGTAGTTTTTCAAACCACTGGGTGCGACATCAATGGCAAATCATCGATGGCAAAACATCAATGTTGGCAAATTATCACGTCAATGGTATTGATCCATCGACTGAAAACCATCGATGTTTTCAAGCATCGATCTTTTCCCAGCGTATTACGTTAGTATTTGTGTACAGTAACCCCTTGTTATACACTAGGTGGCCAAAAGTATCCGGACACTTTCAAAAATTCACATTTTTACATATAGCTCGAAAAATAAGTGATCAATTGTTCCTTAACTTTAGACATACAAAATATAGGCTTCAGCGAACATTTACCAGTTGAAATCAAATTACCCTTGCATTTGGGGGATGACAAGAAAGGGGGTTGAAAGAAAAACCGCATTTTGACCAACCCTCTTCGAAAATAGCTCGAAATAAGCTATAAATTTCAATAATTAATTAGCATACTATGTATAATTACTGTACAAATTTTTTTGAACGTACCACTCTTACTTCCGAAGATATGAAACATTTTTTTAAAAACGGCAATTTTATTTGAAGGGTTTTCGCTCAGAGCACGCACAGTTTTTGATCAAACCTTATCAAAACTTCAGGAAAGATGACAAAATACAACAGAAAGAACATACTAAAACGGCAAATAAAAATATTAAAAATACGATGAGATATGAGTGTTAAAAGGAAATAATTTTTCACGGCGCATGCGCGAACGACAGAAATTTATAACTACAAAAATATTGTAGCTTGGTTTATATTGCATCTTATAAAAAAGTTCCAGTTGAATATCGTAAAAATTGAAAAAGATATCAGCGATCTAGTGAGCTGAATTTCATTCATTCGCAGAGAATACATAAACAGTGAGGGTCTGTCCACAAAGAGCTCTATTTTTAAATTAAAGGTTATTTCGTCATCGTTCAAAACAAGCGTTTCAGGGATGTCCGGATAACTTTTAGTCACCAATGTAAAAGGTATTTTTGGCCGAAAAGGCGAAATGTGACTTCTATGCAGAATATAAATTTTCAAACTGTATACAATTCAACATTGAAAAAAATGCTCGATTGTCACCACACTATTTGTGGACAACCCCTCGCCATTTATGTATCGTCTGCGATTGAATGAATTACAGCTCACTAGATCGCTGATATCTTTTTCAATTTTTACGATATTCAACTGAAACTTTTTTTATAAGATGCAGTATAAACCAAGCTACAATACTTTTGAAGTTATAAATTTCTGTCGTTCGCGCATGCGCCATGAAAAATTGTTTCCTTTTAACGTTCATATCTCATCGTATTTTTAATATTTTTATTTGCCGTTTTAGTCTGTTCTTCCTGTTGTATTTTGTCATCTTTCCTGAAGTTTTGATAAGGTTTGATCCAAAACTCTGCGTGTTCTGAGCGAAAACCCTTCAAATAAAATTGCCGTTTTTTAAAAAATGTTTCATATCTTCGGAAGTAAGAGTGGTACGTTCATAAAAATTTGTACAGTAATTATACATAGTATGCTAATTAATTACTGAAATTTATAGCTTATTTCGAGCTATTTTCGAAGAGTTATGGTCAAAATGCGGTTTTTCTTTCAACCCCCTTTCTTGTCATCCCCCAAATGCAAGGGTAATTTAATTTCAACTGGGAAATGTTCGCTGAAGCCTATATTTTGTATGTCTAAAGTTAAGGAACAATTGATCACTTATTTCTCGAGCTATATGTAAAAATGTGAATTTTTGAAAGTGTCCGGATACATTTGGCCACCTAGTGTATCACTCAACCGGATGATTCATTTTTTTTCCTTTGTCCTCCGAAAGAACATTAAAGGGAAGCGACTGTTATAATGAAAAAGAAAACATTTCCAGGTGAGATAGATATTGCAAATTCTGATTAATGATGTAACTTTATTATTACATATTTTTATGGTTTTTGTTTTTGCTCTAAAAAAAACTTTGCAATCGTAAGAAACATCGAAAGTAATACAACGATGCTTAAAAAAGTTATAACATAAAAATCTTTTTCAAACGATATATATACTATAACTACTATTTATTGAGGTAACTATCTCATATATTTATGAAACATTTTTGCTGACATAAGAAACATAGTCATCAAAAGTAAAGTGCGATAGTTAAAAAAATCGACCGAAAAACATCGACCAGAAACATCGATGTTGCAGAAGCTTTCCCTCTAAAAAGTAAAGCCTCCTTTCTGTGGACTTTTTATGGATTTGTACAATGAATACGTAAAAATCAGTCCCTTAAATAACTCAATGAGTGCCAGACAAACTATCAAAACAGCCACTTCACTTGGTAATATCCAAAATAACTTCGCAGTGCCAAGATTCAAACCGGGTATGATTTTAGAAATTTATTTTATGCATCTTTTCCTGCTTGCTCACCAATAAGCTGTCTACGGTTGCTGCAAAATATTGAAATCTTTAAGATAAAATTAACAGTATAACGTAAAGTAAAAATACATATCGGCACATTTATTGAAATACATTGACGTATAATATTTATCATTCAAAATCCACACGTTTCTGCTTGGTGTGGAAGTAGAAATGCATTAAAAGCGCTTCAAATCTTGTCATGCTTAAAACTTCTTCAAAAATAAAAAAAACTGTTGGATGTGCGGTTTTGCTCTTACCACAATTAACACCGATTTCTTAACAATTAAATCAAAAATAAAGAAAAAAACACATCATAAATTTTAATTCTGAGTACTGTTGTATCTTGGTTCCAATGCAAAATTGTACACAAATACTTACTTAAGGCATCTATAACGAGGTTTTATATTCTAATAACTGTTCTAATGTCAGAGACGTAATGGGATTGAACCTTTTCATCTATTTTTTACAAACGAGATTTAAGCAATGAACCATTGAGGAACCAACATATCAAAACTTATTTTAATACAGTGAACTCTCACTTATACACCGCCTCATTTATGCGTCTTTTTCACTTATACGACGATTTTGAATGGTCCCAGCACATTCCGTTGCAAAATAATGATACTATCATTCGTTTATGCGTCGCTCTAAAGATAAATATTTCACTTATGCGCCGAATTTTCCGTAAAATGTAAAAAAAAAAAAAACTATTTATTTTCTTTAAAAAATAAGCATTTCCTTCACTTTCCTCTTTAATCTTCCGCCTTTATTGCTCATGGAAGGCATTTTCTCCGCATGAACTTGAGTTCGGATAGGGATAATTATCTATTATGGATCGTTTGAAAGGGACCAGTTTGTGACTAGGTATGCTACAATGTGTTTTCTCTTTTTCATTGTAGTTACGTTACATTAATTGCCAAACCGTAGTAATATGTCGCTTTTCTATAGAAATATTCTTATTCATTCTCTCGTTAGAACCTAAGTTGCGTTTTAGTCCTTTAAATAGGCATGTTCACTTATACGTCTCTCTCACTTGTGCGCCTTTTTCTGCTGGTCCCTAGGGCCGACGCATAAGTGAGAGTTCACTGTAATATCATTTTACTATTATATATAGCTTTGAATCATTTTCTTCTGTAATAAACTTCATCTTGAAGCAAATCCCACCACTTCCACAAATCAAAACTAAAACAGTCTCTCGACACGACGAAATAAGTCTGAAGATTTCTGATGGGGGTTTAAAAGAGCCATCACGATATAGGATGTACATTATTTATCTCCGATGATGTGTTTGGTCATTTTTCGTGGTGTACTTTTTCCCACATCGTTACAGAAGCTGTCACGGGAAGATTGATCTCTCCGCGCCACAAACAAAAAAAATGATAATGCCTCTCATCAAGATGGTACAAAAAAGGAGTCGGCTTCGCCTGCGCAAAAATAAATATGGCAGGGTGTCGACGGGTATTTTTCCGCCTATAGTTTATGACCCGGAATTTCCTATTTATCCCTCAAACGGTTCGCGGTCTCTTCGCTAAATGGCAATCGATGCTATTTTGGGGAGCGATTTTTAGAGCATAGTTCAAAAGGAACGTCGCGAGGACTTCGTGTTCTTGTCAGGAGGGGGATAAATCAATTTAAACAGTCTTGGAAGCTTTAAAAATCTCCGGCAGAATGGGGAATAGGTTCGTTTCTGTAAAAATAGATAGTTTGTTGTGTTGAGGCTTAGAGTAGTTTCTTTGTAAAGTGGGTCTGTATTTGAAATACGATTTATTGGCGTTTCAATGGCATAAATAATGGAGGCAATAAATGTTTATGACGAAACATGTCACGGGTATATTTCGGCGGAGTGCGCCGTTATGCCGGGGCTCTTCTCAATTAAAATGGCATTGTTTCGATTTTCGAAGTTTTGATAGTGTTTCCTTTTAAACTTTCTGCAGCGGGAAAATGTTTTGAAATAACGAATATTTGAAACAAAAGTAAATAATTCAGCTTCTAGTGAAATACATTTCTAAGATTTCGTGAGAAATATATTTTAATTAGAATTTTAATGCGTGGCTTTAAAACTTAGATATTGAAGGAATTTAAATCAGTGCATGAAAAATGTATAAAATTAATCTCTGCCCTCCGAATGCCGAAACATCATGCAAAAATATTCTTAGAAACTTGTAGAAACCACACTCGTACGAAAGAAAAGTATTTTTAACAAAGAAAAATTACGTTATTCCTTGAAAAAAAAAAACATCACATATTATTCCACTGGAAAATGACCAAAAACTAGAAATAATTTTTGAAACTACTCCCCCCCTCTCTCCCAATAGTTTGTGTGTGTGCTTTTGGGGGGAGGGGGGGGGGGTGTAATTTGAGTGCTTTAATGAGGTGTTTTATTATTTTTTATTTTTAGCTTCAATAGTGTCAATAATAATAGTGAAGTTCTTAATGAATTTGTATGCCTATTTTAACCTCCAGACATTAACCCATTAATGCTTAGCGTCCCTTTTTAGGGACTGTCCAAAAAAGGGTCTGAATTTCTCAAAATTGAACATTTCAACCAAATAATAGTGTTCAATTCGTTCCTTGCTATTGTTTCAATTCGTTATTAACAGATTGCAGCACATAACCATTGTAAAGTGTGTTCTGTAGCGGTTTTAATATGATCTTTATCAAAAATGACATCGTTCACAATCTCAAGAGAAAAAGCTAAGTTTTCAAAGTTATTCCCAGCTTCCCAGTTTATGTTAATTGCTGATTTTATTTCTTCTTATAAAATGTCTTTTTAAATATTATATCGTAGGCAGAAAAAAAATTAATAAAACAAGTATGTACCCTCTGGGGTCTATCGTAAGGGACGATTTTTCTTTCCTTAATAAAAAAATAATTTTGTACATAATATTTTTTTTATTATTTTTTCAGGTCCATTAAACACTGTTTGTAATCAGTATACAAAATATCTTGGGAAAAAAATGTCAGGCATTAATGGGTTAAAGCTGCGACTCTATTCAATATACAATAGTAAAAGAAGTTCTCGTACGCCTAGATTTGCTTTTTATGGACTTAGGAGGACTGCTATGACGGTGCGTCGAAGATAAAGGCGTTAGAACGTGAGTTTGGCAAAAACAATATGTGTCCACTGCAAGACTCATCACAAAATGGAGCAGTGAAAATGTTCCTTAACCAAAGTGTGACGACAAATTGAACCAGAAAATTTGTATCATAAAATGGGGTGAATCGGAACACTTTTCAGCTTTAATTGTAAAAAAAGTAGTTAAAAGATTTTTTTTTAATTTGAATTTTTGGGTAAAACTTTTGTCTTGCTTTGCTTTTGATATTCCAAGCAAAGACAAAACATTTCGAACTGTTGTTATTTATGCATATAGGAATTTAGGGGTGTTCCAAATCAGCCCACTGATAGGGGTCAATCGAAACACATGTTAAAATTTTTATTTTTTTCAATTTAACCTGTGAATAGGTCTCACAAACATGAGTAATATTGATGGGGAAGAATAAAAACAGATAGTTATTGTCAAATAAAAATTTATTTTATGTAGCAGTAAACGTTTATGATGTGTCAAAATTTAAAATTATTTTGAACTTATGAAAAATTAAAATTGATTTTAAGAAATGCTTTTAAATTGAAATACAAAGCTGTAACATAAATTGAAGTCAGCCATATCGTCCACAAATATGTACTTGTCAATAAAACTAGCAGTTGTGGCTTAAGTATTTTCATAGAATCTTCTGGGATGAGTGCTGCCTTTTCTTTTATTTCTTGAAATCCTTGGGTTTTGGGGATTGTCTTGTAAGATTTTCCCACTTATTCATAACGGTCTGTGTGCTGGACTTTTGCTACATAAAGTCTTTGTGACTTTCCCTCATGTATTTTAGGTAAAAAGACGTCTCCTGGAGAAAAAATCATTTTAAATCTGCAACTTTCTGTCATTCTAAGATCCAGTTTCTTACGAGGAGAGATAAACAATAATAAATCCTTGTTCTTGTCTTGACTAGAAGAATTGGGGTTAGAATCTTGATTTTTCAAAGTTTCCTGAAAATAAGTTTGAATTGGAGCAACAGAGCCAAGTGTTCCGATACACCCCGCAATTTTTTTTCCTATGGCATTTTTCAGAATTCTTCATTTTTACCACACAATTTTTTAAAAAATGTAAATTCTAATGCATAATGAAACATACCACTCTTACGTTTAATGTATAAGAATATTTGTACTTGCATATGAAGTTTTGCAGTATATGAAAACGTGATGTTTTCTAGCATTCCACGTGCAGCCCCCCTTATAAGCCAATAGCGTTGCCATATTGACAAAAGTAATTTTTTCCTACTTCCTATGATTTTACCTTTCTAAAAAAATTAATGGCGAAAAATACCCAATAGTATATTTATAAAAAATTTCTTTGAACGGTCGGGAAGTTTTGTTCCGATTGACCCCGCTGTTCCTATACACCCCATTTTACGGTATACCAATTTTTAGATTATTTTGCTTTAAAAATACTATGTAACAGGATCTTGGTTTGCGCAAGTTATGCGCACCAGAAAATATGTAAAGCGACAAAAATCTAAAAATTTCTCGGGTAGGGCCCCCGGGCCCCATCCAACTTTGGGGAGGTGCCCCTGGCGGGGCACGTTTCATATATTTGTGGTCACATAGTAATCCAAGTTCTCATTCGAAATCAAAACCTCTGGATCACTGATTGCTCGTCTCCTAGTCTGAATAAAAAATTAAAGCTCTCTTCAAGTCTCCATCCATCCACCCACCACGTGCAGTGGTAGGTACAGGAGACCCTAGAATAAGGGAGTGAGTGATTGGGTGTATAATGAACGTTCAACCATATAATAAGCAATAAGTTGCTTATCATAAGTTGGAAATAAAACGGAGTACGCCCACTTTCGGAAAACTCTGTACAAGAATGTAACTATTTTCAGAGTTTATTGATCAAAAATTTAAAATTTCTTCGCGACATCTTTATCGTTATTCATCACACGTAAGCTGCTAAAAACAAAAGAAAAAAAAAAGAAAAGAAAACTGACGATTCTTTTGCATTGAAGGATTTTGAAAAGTAACGAAAGGAAATTATTCGTATGTGAAAAAGGCTTCATGCACTCAAGAGTGAAATGGAATAAAATTGCACATAAAAATAAAGATATCACCAAATAATTAATATATTTAATAATGGATGGGTGAAGTTCTGTACGCACGTGTTTTAGAAGTTGCACTTAAGAACCTGATCTGAACCTAGTAATTTGTCGTAACTTTTGAATTAAAAATTTTTCGTTTTTAATTTAGAGGATTTTTTTTTTTTTTTTGTGTTCTAAGGCTACAAGAGTGCATTATATATATTTTAAAATGTAAAAGAGGTTGTGAATGAGGTGTACATTATCATGAAGTTAGATCGCTTCTAAAATTTGTACATATTCAATTTTATTTTATTTTTGCAAATAGATTAATTTATATTTTATTGCCCAAAAATAGAGCATATTTTTATTTTAAAATTAAGAAAATTCAATGACTCAATTGTTTTAAAATTTTTCTTTCTCCTGCATTAAAATTTTCCATTGCCATTTTAAATATTCAACTTTATTTTGACCTCCACCCTCTCAGTATTCAGTTAAATACAGAAGACTTTCAACCAATTGCAATGGAAAAAACGTAACTGGTTAAAAGAAGTAAAAGCAATAGCGGCAGACCAAAACTAAATCATTCCATGCCTTTTCACGTTAAATACTATTACAAATCAATGTCAGCACTTTTTCAAGAACAATTTAGCGATTTTACTCCATAAAAACATCATTTTCCAAGAGTGATATACCGAGCAGAAAAATAATCTATCAAGTCTGGGGAGAAATCCCGGACTCAAATAAAACTTTTCTCACAAATAAATCTCAAATATTCCGAAAGGGGAAAAAAACGAACTAATGCTTTTTTTTTTCCCTCTCAAAACATTTTTTCCCCACACAAAACAACCGAAATAAGCAAAACACAAATAAAATCCCTTAAGCAGTAGAGTTTTCCAAGTGTCTGGTTGACGAGCGGACCTTATTCATAATCCCTATTTCATCAGGCCTAGTGATTTAATATCGAGGATTTCCCTAATCATCCTTCAATCCACCTGTGGGCAGAATATTTAAATGAGGGTGTTAAGGGATAAATGATTTTTTACCCCAAGGTGTATCTAAAGACGCATAATCTTCTCGAAAAAGAAGAACAAGGAGTGAAGGGTAGTTAAAAGATTGTATCCGCAAGGGGGAAGTTCTTTTTCGAAGCATTTTTAAGAAATGTTGGCGTAATTTTTTGCAGCTTGGGAGAAAAGCATTTTTTTTTATGGCTGCCCTTGATGGATGCTGTATTTTTCGGTGGGGAAAAAAAGCCTTATGGTAATTGGGTCTTCCTCTTGTCTAAGTTATGTTTTTTATTTTTCGTTGAATTTTGTTGATTTTTTTTCTGAGGGAGAGAATTTTCGGGCAGATAAAAAGGGGTCGTAAATATTTTAATGAACGACATTTATCTGACAGAGGAGAGATTTCGCGATTTAAAAATAAAATAAACGGATTAATGGTTTTAATTTAAAAACCGGTTTATTGGATAAATAATTAACATATTAACTCTGAAGAATCGTTATGCAGATGATAAACCCAACAACTTCAGTTAGGTTATTGTTGTCCTGGAAAATTATTAATTTGTGATTTTTTTCTTAGAAAAAACAACTCTCGTTTAACATTTTTCCTGCTATTAATGGTTTTTCAATGTTAAATCTTTTTGTATTTAAGATTTGGTTATTTACATGTAGTTTTCAATCAATGCGTTTAATTGGTTCCGTGCGTTATGAAACAGTGTTGTTTTAGGGGTCATTCCATATAAAATCAACAAATTTTCAGAAATGTTCGTGCCGCACCATTTTTGATTTATATCATATTTGGTAGGTAATATGCACCAATACTCTGTACTTCCAAACTGCTTTATTTTTTTCTCGAAAAAATTTATTCTCGAGATATAGCCATTATTTTGCTCCGCCGATGAGTATTAAATATATAATTCAAAATGTATCGTAAAATGTCTGTAATTTATTTGTGACGTATAAACATCTGAAAAAGTTGTACTTAAAACGTTTTTTAGTGTTTCTGTTATCAGAGTTTTCTTTTCATTTGTAATGGATGTACAACTAAATATTATGAAGATAAACTCTAACAAATAATCAATTAGCAAAAATCCCTTTTATTTGTAGCTGTTACGAAAAGGATAAATTTCGGATTTTTGTAAAAAAAATTGTAATTTCATTCAAATGTAAATGTAAAATTAGGAACTTCTTAACGACATGCAATTAAATTTTAAAACCAATTTTAATTGATGTTTGGACATTCGGATCACTGGTTTTAAGTACAATTTTTTCGATGTGTCCACATTACAAATAAATTACAACCATTTTACAATATTTTGAACTATGTATTTGATGATATATTTTTAGAGTTCTTGAACGAAAAGGCTTTATTTATGTTGATAATTGCTTTAACTTATGCCAAAAAAATCTTGCATGAATTTTCAATTTTCAGAGGGCCTTATCTCTTTGATGCCTGGGAATAACAAGACAGTTTTTGTTTCTTTTTAAAGGGCAATGTACCAAAAAAATGTACTGTCAAATTTTTACTAAGTGTTCCATAGGATATTTTTGGGGAGTGAAAATGGCCATTTTTAATTTTTTCTCAAGTTTAAGGTATTTTTTCACAATAATCATCTTATTTAGAAGGCTTATATCTCTTTAATGCCTTGGAATAACAAGACAGTTTTTATTTCCTTTTAAAGTTCAATGTAATACCTTCTTGCTCCATACATTTTCAAATTTTTACTATCTGTTCCACAGGCCGTTTTTGGGGAGTGAAAAAGGATATTTTTCATTTTTTCTCATAGTTTAAAAGCTTATATCTCTTTAATGCCTTGGAATAACAAGATAGTTTTTGTTTCATTTTAAAGTTCAATGTAATACCTTCTTACTCCATGCATTTGTAAATTTTTACTACCTGTTCCACAGGCCGTTTTTGGGGAGTGAAAAAGGCCAATTTTCATTTTTCTCAAGTTTAAGCAATTTTTTCGTAATGAAGGACTACTGGTATAATATTGTTTTTTTCTGTGCTTATAGTATATATAACTGGGTGCAAGAGAAAAAAAAATAGACCCCCACTGTCAGTCCTTCACTTTTTCACGCTTGAAATGACGAAAACGGCACTTTTTGAACCGCGAATTGACCCGAAAAAATTTATATTTAGGTTTAAATTAAACAGTTTCTTTATATGCACAAATAAAACTTCATTCTTTTAGCTTGCTACTATTTTAAGTAACTTTACCAGAGCTTTTAGAAAAGATCAAAAATTCCGAATTTTACTCATCGGCGGAGCAAAAAATGGCTATATCTCGAGAGTAAAATTTTTTCAAGAAAAAAAAAAAAAAAAAAACAGTTTGGAAGTACAGAATATTGGTACATATTACCTACCAAATTTGATCAAAATCAAAAATGGTGCGGCACGGCCCATTTGTTGATTTTATATGGAATGACCCTTAGACTACTAAACTGGATACAGGGAAAAAGAAAAAGAAAAAACTCGCTCAGTTTTGCCTTTGGTTTTAAGTCTCTGTTTTTTCAATTAAATAACCAGTTAAGAAAAAAAAGCAACACAATGTCAGCTCAGTTATGCCATCTAGAGACAACAGTTTCATCCGCATATGGGCTCATCAGTCTAGTTTAGGCAGTAACCGAGCTGGCATGTTGCATGTGAATCTGCCTTAGCCTTAACTTAAGGGCGGTTAGCTTACTGCTTAAATTATGAAACAATTTCATAATGTATAAAATTATTATTTTTCAAAAGAAATATCCGAGAATAGTGTGGTTTGAAACCATGTAATTTGAATAAGAATCCACGTTTTTCAAATATCATGTTCTTCGGTGGTTACCTGTAGTGAAGGAGCTATACACATTTACTCTAAAGAAATAGAAAGGTACTGGGTTTACTGGGGCGCCAATATGTCTATAGAACCCCAGAGACATCTTTTTCCGTAGTGAAAATTCATAAAATAATGTAGGAAATTTAAAAACAAATGCTCATAGCTCGTCAGGGCTCGTCAGGGACGATAATTTTCTTTATCGTCTAATTAAAGTAGTTTTTCTTAATATTACTCGTACTTATTTATGGTTCCTATACAAGCTTTGGCTGATAATTTTGAAATTTTCTGCAAAATGAAAACTTATGCTAGAACAGAATTTAAAAATAGACTTGTCAACATTAAGAGAAGTAAAAATGAACGTATAAATGCAATGCTTACAATAAAATCATCTTGTTCGAATGTACCATAGCTAGTATCCCAAAAACCAAGGAAGAAACAATTGCATCGTATTATATTTTAATATGACGCTCCGCTAAAATGTTAAATATCACTAAAGTCAAGAAAAGGTATTTTCACGATTAAATATCTGGCAAAATTTGAAAAGAGCAAAAAAAAAAAACTTGAAATGACTGAAATGTACGAAAAAGATATTAAAATAAGAAGGGTGAAACATTAAGCTTTCGTCCGGATATTTAGATTTGGAAGCAAACGTGTCGTGACAACAGTGCTGAAATCTCCGCGAACGAAAAAAAGAAAGTTTTAAAACTGTGAAATGCACAGTGATAAACTAAATTTGCTAATTTTACAGTTTATTACTGTGCATTTTGCAGTTTTAAACTGGAACCTCTGCTGTCAGTATTATATTGCAAAAACAGCAGTTAATTTTTTTTTTGCAGTGCATTCCAAAAAAAAACAAGGAAGAAACAATTGTATCGTATTTTATTTTAATATGATGCTCCGCTAAAATGTGAAATATCACCAAAGTCACGAAAAGGTATTTTCACGATTAAATATCCGGCAAAATTTGAAAAGAGCAAAAAAAACCTGAAATGACTGAAATGTACGAAAATGATATTAAAATAAGAAGGGTGAAACATTAAGCTTTCGTCCGGATATTTAGATTTGGAAGCACACGTGTCGTGACAACAGCGCTGAAAACTCCGCGAGCAAAAAAAGAAAGAAAATAGAACGAAAAATTTGAGGGAGATGCAAATGTGCCTTAACTCAATGAGAAGTTGACACGGAATGTACATGTAACTTTAATTATCTCTCTGTGCGGGCTAGTAATTTGGTAGATCTGTGAAAGTCGGTGCAAATTTCTCTCTTGTAGGGTGAAATTCCTGGGAGTACTGTTAAACACTCTTAATGTCTTTTAGTGGCGTGAGAATTTGAGAAGAAAACGTCCGATTATTTCGGTGAAGAGCTTTTTAAAATTCTGTGGAGGCCTTCTCTGTGAGGGAATCTGTTCACGTAAAAAGGATGGTCTGGAATTTTTGTCTCGTGATGGGATTGGTCTAATTTGCAGGTTGGCGGAGATGCTTATGGAAAAGCCACGCTAGGTGTTGGACAGATATTGTTATTACTTTGTTTTGTTTTTAAGTGCAATTGTCTAATTATATATTTTGAAGAATGTGAAAGTTATTTTACACCGAATAATAATTATAGCAAAAAAGTGATTGTCAATGGTATTTGACTGGCATGCAGTTGAAATATTGATTTATGCTAAGCAGAAAAATTTAACGAAATTTAGTTTGTCTTGCTTTATGAATTATTTTTTCGGAAAATTTCTAATTGAAATAACAATAATAATGAGTTTCTGTTGTATGATTTAAACTTCAGATGGATTTTTAAAAAAATCCATAAAATTTCGACCTTCATTTTTCATGAAAAATTGCCAATTGAAGCACTAGAAGTCATGATTGTAAGTTCAAAAATTTTAATTTTGTGACAGCTAGTATAAATAGTAGGATTAACTCATATCTGTTTCGGCACAAGATATGGTAATCGTAGACACGGTAGGTGCCCTTATACAGCATTATTGAAGAAAAGACTTTTTACTAAAAGTCTACCCACGTTCTCTTTCCCCATGAGGTAAGTAAAGGTAAATAGTCGCATAAATATTACACAATCATTTTACAGGTTTAAAACATGCTGCAACAACGATGCTCAATATAATCTGACGTCATTCAAAAAAGAAAAAACACATACAAAATGAAAGAAATCGTAAAATTTATGTAATACACACAAAAGTGCAATTTACATCAAAATTCAATATTTCAAAAAAAAAAGAAAAAAAAGAATGAAAAACTTAGATGTTTCCAATAACCACAGAGTCCCAGTTACCTCAAAGTCTTACACCGTGTCTGGGAAGAACCTAAATTGCACATCAAAAGTAGTAGGGATGGTAAAATTATAACTATTCGTAGTGACACTCCACATGCAAATGAAACTCGTCGGAACTTGTTACTTCGTATTTGTATGCCTACTGGAAATGAAAATGTAAGATCATTAAACTTAGTAAAGCATTTTTTTTTCAGAGTATAAGCGGTATACACAATTGAAGGGCTTGGAGGATAAAGGGGCTAAGTTACATTTTGAAAAATGAACACTATCTACAATGGTAAGCAATGGATACAGGTAAGCAAATAAAACTTGGTACGTCCAACAGTAGATGTCAACAGACCAATTTCATTCGTACACTAATAACAAAACCAGAAAATAAAAAAGCTGCAACAACTACAAGAATAAAACTTTGAACTTTAATTACTCGCAATTTCTGTTTTGTCACTTAACCCCTTCACCTCCCAAGTCTTTCAATTATTTGGAAGCATTTGCAATTCACAGAATGTCTTCTTCATGCTGCCTTGCCTTCATTTTTCAATTGTTTAATTTCAAAAATACCCACAAGTGTTTATAAGAACTTTTGTTTCCGTGTTTCCTTACCCCCCAACTCAACTGACCCTGAACGGAACAAATCTTAAGTGAAGAATTCAAATATTAAAACTTGAAATAAAACATAATCGTCCCGCAAATTTAACTAGAAGAAAGCTCACGTACATTTTCCAGAATAGCAGGAGGGAGAGGAACACGACCCCCTTTCCTACAAAATCAAACACAGCTCTCCTCTTCGAAGCGACAACCCTCCCTAGAGTAGCACAATATTTGCCACCAGGCTCCTCTTTCAACCCCCGTACTTCCAAAAGAGTATCAAATAGCCCTGGTTTAGAGCACGTGTGATTGGCGGGTTCGCATGACTCTACAAGTCACTCTTGGGGGAAGTGCAGCTATACACCCTCTGCCTCCTTTGCGCTGCCGAAAATATATCCTTTTACCGAAATTACTCCTTCGCTGATCTTTCAGGTAAGCACTAATGCAAAGCGTTCTTTTCTACTTCTCTCCATTTTTTTTCGTGTTCTAATTCCGACCTGCCCCCCGCCCATGGAAGCTGTTTCTTTTGTACTTGATTTCTTTCTGCTACTCTTTTATATTTGCCCCGCCAAGTGCGAGCTGTAGCCGTAGGATTTAAATTATAATATCCCCTTCGTGAGCTATCATTTAGAAATCCCGGCTAAATAATTGGATTTCTGGTGAAAACGGTGTTTTCGGTCCGATTCCCAGTGAGGAGAAGGAGTTTCTCTCTTCTCCAGACACAAAGGGGGAAATTGGATTCGGGTCCGGCTGGAGACACGATCCTGAATGGGGCTGGGTCAGATTACATCTTATCCTTTTTTTTTTTCTTTCTCCTTTTTTCATGTTCTGTTACGTTTAAACAGCGGAAAGAATTTTATTCCTTTCTTGAATTGAATTATAGGAAATTTCATCGAAGGTTAGTTATTTTGCGATTACAATAACTGATTTTTATCAAAGGGAAAAGAGTAGCCTCGATATATATTCAAATTAAACTGTAAGCGAGGTTATTCAACCTTGATTAAATGAAGGCTACTTTTTTCAGTTAATAGATTTTTAAGGTAAGATATTTTAAGAGAACAACTATGCAAAAATTAATGGATTTAGCAGCACTTAGGTTCTTAGCTTTCTAGTGGTATTTCCATAGACTAGTAATTTTATAGATTAAAATAGCTAATTTTCTCGAGAAGGAATTTGTGGCAACGATATATATATTCAAATTAAACTGTAAGGGAGTTTATTCATTTTTAAGTGTAGTTTACTTTTTTTTTCAGTTAATAGATTTTTTAGTATTTTTTCTAAAAGATAATAGGTTTTAAGAGAACAATTATGAACGATTTAGCATCACTTAGATTCCTACCTTTTTAGTGGTAAAGTAATTTTGTAAACTAGTAATTTTGTAGATTAAAATAGCTAATTTTATCAAGAATTCGTAGCATTGATATATATATTCAAATGTAATAGCAAGTGTTCTTGGTTTTTTTTCTAATTTTAATTAAATATAATCTACTCTTTCTCCGATCATTCGTTTTTTACTTTTTCCAGAAGACAAAGTGTTTTAAAGAAACTTATGTATTAATAGATTTAGCATCATTCATATTCCTACTTTTCTAGTGGAACATCAACTTTGGTGTCCAGTAATTTTGTAGATTAACAATGGCTAATTTTAGCAAAAAGGAACTTCTAGCATCGACATACGTTCAAGTTAAAAAACAAGTGAACTTATTGAATTTTAATTAAATGCATCCTATTATTTCTCCGTTTTTTAAAAATGTTTTTTGAACACAAAACTTTTTAAAAGAGCAACTAAAAGATTTTTAATTGTTAAGTTTCTTCCTTTACTTAAGGTTAAATGATTTTGAAGAACGTGTGAAGAAACTCGATTTTTTATTGTATATCAAAATCTGAATATGATCAGAATGAACACTGGGTTGGATGTTTACAATCCTTCCCAAATAGGCTCACATGTACAGCACTAGCAACCTAAAAGGGAATATTATTTGTTTAAGGTTAAATAATTGATTCGTGAACCGTAAATAGCTTTTTACTAGCACTATCTTTGAAGTGTCCCATAACACAGAGGTTAAAAAAGTGGGTGCCGCGGTGAAAGGCATAGGGTTCCGCTAAGTGTCCAAGGTACCAAACTGTTGTTAATATTGGAAAGAAAAAATATAACGGTTACTCGTCAAAATATCTTTCGTTTTCAATGATTTTGCTTCAATAAATAAATAAATAAATCTCCATATATTATTTCTCTAAGCCGAATCCTATACCCGGTCGAAACTCGCTCATTTCTTTATCGAATTGCAAGAAAATTTATGATTTTGAAGCTTATCCCGCGGGCTATTGACGAAAATTAGACCCACCCTCTAAAAAGTGTCGGTTCGTTTTTTATTCGAACTTCAATTTTTGGGCACAAAATTGACTCTATCTAGCGAAATAATTGTCGTATCGTCTCCATTTTGATTTCATTCGAAAGATTAAAAAAAATGCGTTCTTTAGAACGTTTCTCCGCTAGCGCCGCGTAACGAGAATCTCGAAAATCCACGTTTAAGCGACTTATAAGCGATTGAAGTTTGAAAAAGTTAAATTTTTTGCTCAACTGTCAAAATCGTTACATTGTTGTTCAAATCAATTTTTAATGCGACATTTCAAGCCAAGGCTTAGCTCGGTAAACCTTAATTGCAACTTTTATTGTTTTAAAATACTATGGTAGTTTTGCGATAACGTTAGTATTTAGTTTAGTAGTAGCCTTGGGTATTTGATTTTAATATAGGGCAGGCGCGCACCCAGGAGGGGGCTTTGGGGGCTTAAGCTCCCCCTATGACAAAACTGGACTTGAAGCCTTAAGCATCAACGACATTTAAAATTTTTCCACGGTGTCAGAAAAGATTCAAGTCATTAATAACTCAATATATACTACACTTTGAATCCAATTGAAATAACAAATACGCACACGTATAACATATACCTTGTCTTTTTTAAAGTCTAGGAGAACGTGGGTAAATTCTCACTTATAAAAGACCGCTCCTCCTCGTCTACAATTTCCAAGAAACCAAGGCATTGTTTTCAATTAAATCATTCATTGTACATGTGCAGACGGATGATGCACGAGAATGGGGACTCAGCAAAGCATAGAACTTCAAATCACAGAGCGTCTCACCATCAAAACCAAAATAATTTTAATTTCGAGGATTTGTCATGGAAAATCATGATGTTTCGCAGTGGCGAATTATAGGTTTGAAGGATCGTCATAATGAAATTTTTAAAGCTCCTTTCTGTCAAAAACAGAATCCTATAAAACATTTTTCGTGCGCATTTTTTGAATCCATTTCATAAAAGCCCCCAATGGTCAGGGGGGGGGGGCAATTGCGACATGATTAGCCCGCCACTGATTTTCTGAGAAACATGCTTGATAAAAAGTTAAAACAGATTATAAAGAATATAAAATGGTATTAAAAGAAAAGGAAGTATGAAAGAGAGAGAGAGGGGGGGGGAAACAGAAAAAAGTGACCGAAGGGTATCTTTGCATAATAAACAAATTAGTCAAAAAAAAAAAAAAAAAAAAAAAACTTACACTAAAACCACAAACTTCTGTACTTCTAACCAATGAAGGCACTGGAAGGGAATTAAGAGCAAGAATCTGAGAGAGTGTCACGCCTGTGATTCATGACCTCTCAGATTTTTTCCAAAAAATTACCAAATGTTTATTATCTTATTGAAAGACCAAATCCAGAATGTTTTGCTCTAAAGTTGAGTTGTTTAGTTTTTATGGATCCCTAAAGATGAAGGTGCGGCATCAAAAATTAAGCGGATTTTCTAAACATGGAAGTTGCTGTGAGCCAAAACTCTTACCAGGAACAGTTTAACTCCAATTTTCTTTTTGTGTATGGAATATAGAAGGTTGAAACTTTACAAAATGAGTGTTAAGTTTGAGGTAAGTTGTTGCCGTAAGGTCAGTGAAGGCCCTCAAAACAAGGCATTTTTGACGTTTTTTAGCGTTTTTGATGTCCAAAAACAGCTTGTACATTTAGGTTGGCACGGCAAAAGTGGTATCGTTTGAAAGACCAGTGTAAGCACTTTAAAATAATGTATAAATAACCGAGGAAAGTTTATCGTACTTTTAGTTGCGTAAGGCCGAAATATGAAAAATGTTATATTTTACCGATATT
>JAXGGA010013310.1:0-35706 GCA_038373865.1 Uloborus plumipes | reverse complement strand
TAGAAGTTGTTTATCATCATTCCATTCAAGATGTGTGCAGCAAAATTCACTTAACATTGGTTTAAATTGGTTCTGTGAGTTGTGTATACAGGTAACTACAAGTTGTGTATGTCTCTTATTTGGGCTTGTTAATTGGAAGGCACAGGGTTCTCTGGAGTGCTAAATGCCAAATGTAATTGGTTTTTAAAATTAGTTTAGGGTCGTTTTTTTTTTTTCTTTTCAGTCTGCTGCTCATACGTAGGGTGTATTAATTCTTTCAGTATTGCTTTACTTTTTACAAATTTATTCTAATCGGACTTATTTTGTCTATTTGTGTAATAAATTATCATAAAAGTTTTGTCACTCTCAGGTGATTAATTATTATTCATTTTTACGGGAGGGTCATTCCATAGAAATGTCAACCTCAGCCTAAAAAATAAAAGTACCTTAAAGACTTAACTGTGATCTATCATTTTATTCAACATACTTTCTAGTATATGAATCTAGCAAAAATTTTGAAAAATCCTTTTTGGTGTTTATGTTGGAGCTCTGTAAGTACATGACTGCAGAAAAGTCTTAGTAAACGCTAAAAACATTGGTCATTGTTTTCGTGCATAATGTTAGAATTTCTGTGAATTTTTAGAAGAACTGCGTTTCTTATGAAAGTTTGGAGTTATATCTGATTGAATTAACAGCTTTCTTCATTCAGTTTATAGGATAAGCATTTTAATTATCTTCATTATTTCACTTTCTTATTTTATGTTAGTAAAACTATTGGAACATAATTAGCTACGAGACTACCTATAAATTTAGGCACAAATCGTGGACATAATAACAAATATGTTTTATAATTTAATTAATTGACAGTAATAAAATCACTTCCCAGAGGACTGCTTTCGCAACGACCCTGACGCATACTTTCATCACAAATGTGGCCCTCAAACTAAACAAAGTACCGTTTCAACATCGTTCTCAGCAATTTCAGCAAATTCACACTGATTGCTTTAAACTTCATGTCAAAAAACATTTGCAAAAGTTATAGGTTTTTCGTATTACAGCTTTGAATTTGTTACAGGGGACTGTTTGAAAAAACTCCGGACAAAATTTACATGACAATTTTAAGCTTTAGAAATACGTAATTATACCTTATTTCATAAGAAAAATATAGCTTCATTATTATATTTTTCGATATTAATTGCCGAATTTATGTAGTGTTAATGGGTTTTTTGAAATACTATCTTTAACAGACTATGGGATTGGGACAGCCATGGGACTGTGTTTTTGGTGCTTAGATAATTTCTAGAAAAAAAAATTAAATTGTTATCACTCCAAATACAATTCGGCCACAAAGTATTAATGCTTTACTTGTATTAAGAGCGATAATTACTTTGTTACACTTTATTATTTTTTAAATACTCAGTCCGGACAGGCAATTACCAGTTTACAGAGAATCGCTCTTCTCTTACTTAATCGAGTAGTACAAGCGCAATAGTGACAAGTTTGTTATTTTATAGCTGTAATAATGCTTATAAACTTTTTTGTAGGTCGTAAATGTGTTTCCCACGCTCTAACTATGAAAACATTAAATTTATGTAATAAAGTATTCTACTTCACTGAAATTCACCTACTGTGGTAGAGTCGGGGAATCGATTAGCCGCGACAAAGTAGAGTTAACTGTAAAGTGCTTGATGCTCAGACTCTCCGGAACAACACATAGACAGATTCTGTGAACCTTCACAATCCTTCACACAAGTGTGTCATATCAATTTCAGCAAAAACATCTCTAAATGAAAACTTATTTTCCTGCTTTGTTTATTGCTATTTTGTAATGACATGCATGACAAATTAAAGCTGGAATGTTTTTCAGTGGTCAGAATTTTTATTTAATATTCTGTCCTGAAGATATTCTTGCTAGGAAAGAGAAATATCTACATTTCGCCTCAACTGAGAAATAGTCTGCAGATTACCTCAAGAGAGGCTTGTCGTAGTGCCACACTGTTTGTGCTACAAGGATGTACAACAAGTTCAAACGGAATGTATAGACGGATATTATATAATACTATGCTAAGAATTTAGAATATTTGTTTTACTGTGTAAAAATGCATAGAAAAATAATGAAAATATTTTCAGTTTGTTTTTGTTTTTTAATGTCTTATTTTTTATTTTAGCTTTCTTCTGAGAAAGTGAAAGACTTTGTGAGCAGACTTGAAGCAGGAATGTCCAGAGAAAAGTATTCTCCAGAATTGAGAGCTTTTTCTCTAACTTTACATTTTTGTTCGGCTAAGGCCTATAATTATGTTGGAAAGATTTTAATTGCAATTTGCCTCATCCCACAATTTTAAGGAAGTGGTATAGTTCTATTGATGGTCAGCTGGCTTCACGAATGAGGCTTTAGATGCATTGGAAGCTAAAGCTATGGAGGCTAAAAAAAAAAGAAGACTACTATAAAAAGTGCTCTGATCATTGATGAAATGGCGATAAAAAACCACGTTGAGTTTGATCCCAGTAAGGGGAGATTTTATGGATTTGTTGATTGCGGCACAGATGTGGAAAATGATCAGTTGCCTGCTGCCAAAGAAGCATTGGTTTTCATGCTGAATTGCATTAAATTCTTCATCGAAAGTACCAATCGGTTATTTCATGATTAATGGCCTCACAGCTCCAGAAAGAGCAAACTTAATCAATGAAGCTCTGGTTAGAGTTTATGACACTGGAGTTGAAGTAGTGTCGCTAAGAACCAATGGCCTCGGAGCCAACATTACCACTGCAAATGTTCTTGGGGCTGATTTAAGTTCATTGCCTAATATTGTTAATTTTTTTTCCTCATCCCATAACAAACAATCCTGTGTATATTATTTTAGATGCATGTCAGATGCTGAAGTTAGTGAGAAATTGTTTGACTGCAAAACACTCTCTATATGATCCGGAATCTGGTCTCGTCAGATGGTCAGACATTGTCAATTAGGAAAAATTACAAAAAGGAGAAGGGTTGCACCTCGCTACCAAAGTACGGACGAGGCATATCCAATGGTATCGAGAAAAAATGAAGGTCAAACTTGCTGCTCAAATTTTAAGTATGAGTGTGGCGGATGCGCTGACCTATCTGTCAAATGATCTGAAGCATCCATATTTTCGTGATGTTGAAGCAACGACCAAGTTTCTCAGAATTTTCAACGACCTGTTTGACATCTTAAATAGCAGAAATTTTCATGGCAGAAATTACAAAGCCCCTTTACAAGCAAGAAATAAAGATAAAATAATAAATTTTTTGGACACAGCAGAAAAAAATATTTTAACTTTATTAACTGCTTATAATGGCACCCAAATTCTTACAACGAACAGGAAAACTGTTTTTTAGGCTTTCTTGTTACCATGAAAAGCGTCAAAGATCTGTTCATCACCTTATGTGAAAATGGAGACATGAAACATTATAAAAACTTTTCGACAGCATTATTGCTATCACTATAAATATTTACCTAATCAAGAGTTGGTATAATAAAAAAATATTTATAGATAAATATTCATTTTTGAATCGTCTGCTGTTGCGTCATTGAAGTCCTCTTACACCACACAGTCAAAACGCCACAGCTATATTTGGTGGCAGCGTGTGAGTGATCTTTCACTTTAAATAAAAAAAAGTGACGAACTCTAATGTGCAGAAGTTTCTTTTCAAAGGAAAAAGTTTTAAAGAATAGAAAAGCTCTCATCGACGACTTCCGGTCCAGTTGGAGAAGGAAAAAGTCGTGTATCTTGCTTGAACTGGAGTGCTCCGTGTGACGCGCGACTCTAACAAAAGACCGGTGAATTCGAGATCGGCTCAGTGAGGTGCCTGAAGACCAAGTTTTGTGTGACCATTGAGTTAAACTAGAGTCCTATATGAATACGTAGTATTCAGAGTAGCGACAACAGCCGAGTTCGAATAGGACAACCGGTTACAAGCAAAAACGGGGTTGCCGTGAAGCTGCAAGTTTGGCTTCGTACTCGCCCAAGGGTTTCATTTCTAAAAAAAATTGTCACAAACGGTGTGGTGTGACGGTGAGCGTGAACAAGAGCAGGAGAGGTCTTAAGCTTTACACGAATGCGATAATGCGTGATGTTGGTAATTTGTTCGATTTTGATTTTAACTTTAATAAAAGCAAAAGGTTAGCAGTTTTTAAAAATTATTTCCTCGAACTCAAACCTCTGAAAAACGATTAGTGTTCCAATGTAATGATACTCTTAAGGTTTTAAAACAGCGAAAACTGTATTTGCATTTAATTGATCCAAAGAAAAGGAAGAAATAAAAATAGTAGGTGACTGAATACTAACTAGTAAATAAATTCATCGCGCGTTTTTGTTTTATTATTAAGTTTACCATCAGGTTGGTTGGTTGTGTAGGATTTTCTGGCGCAAGAGCCTTCAAAGGCTATGCTGCGCCAAGCAATGATACTGTGGCAAGCTGATGGTAGGCTAAAACTTAAGTAAAACCAACCATAATTTTTTTACAATGATATAAATTTTAAAACCAGACACTTATATGAATTTAAAATTTTGAACAGGTATGAGAAAGAACTGACTAATGATTTTGAGTAAAACCAGTAATACAAAACAGTAGATGGTAAAATCGACAAGAGGACAAGAAGAAAGACACTAAATTAGAGATATAAAACCAATTTCATGAAGATATGGAAACAAATTAGGATGGGGTATGTCCCCTAATATTTCCGTCAAATATGTATAAAATTTATTAAAATATTTAAAACGTATGTGTTTAAAATTTGGACAGTTGCATAAAATATGCAACACTGTCAGCTTGTCATTGCAGTTATTACAAATTGGGGCTGGTTCGTGGCAAAGAAGGTATTTGTGAGTTAACCTGGTGTGGCCAATGCGAAGTCGAGATATTATGACTTGTTCCCTTCGATTGATATTTAAGAATTTAAAACCTTTTGTGTGTGGCTGGATGGAGTGCAATTTGTTTTGCATTTCTCCATTCCAGTCACGCTGCCAAGAGATGTTTAGACTGTCTGCAATGCAATTTTTAATGTCTTCCAAGGGTACGAGGTCTTCAACATGGGCACTTGCAGACTTGGCAGCTGCATCGGCTTTCTCATTGCCAGCTATTCCCACATGACCAGGAATCCAGGATAAAAAAACTTCATAATTGTTTCGCTTTAAACTATGGTACAAATGAAAAGATTGGATAACTAAAGGATGACTATTGTTGTTGCAGTTTGTAATCGCATCTAATGAACTTTTTGAGTCTGTGTAGATTATCCACATTTTGTGGTTTGTTTCTGCTATTAATTGCAAGGCTGTCAATATGGCTTTTATTTCGGAGGTGAAGACAGAGCAAGAAGTATTTAATTGCTGTGAGATAATTTGGCCATTAATTATTGTTGCGAAGCCGACGTGATCGTTTGTTTTCGATCCGTCAGTAAAAATTTCCTTATGTAACGGGTATTTTTGTTTAACTTCATAATAGATTTGTTGAAATACTGAACTAGCTGTGGTGTATTTTTGATATTTAGTAAAATCATGAATAACAGAAAAGTTTACTTCGTTCCATGGTTTAATAGTTTCTGGTGTATTGTAAGTGTCATAATCCGACATCTGTAAGTAAATGAGTGCCTGTCTCATTCGGATCCCAAATGTTGGTGTGACCGAAGGACGACGCAAAAATAAATCAGTATTCGAAGGGTAGAAAATGTGTAAATGCAACGGATGGTTTGTATTTGGTTTGATTTTGAAATAATAATTTAATGAAAGTTTTTGTCTTCTTTTGGTAAGTGAAGGTTCGTGTGCTATTATGTGCAGGCTATTAACAGGTGAGGTTCTAAAGGCACCTGTGCAAATGCGCAAGGCCTGATTATGAACTGGATCCAGCGCTTTAAGATAGCTTTTGGCGGCGGAGCCATAAATTTGACATCCGTAATCAAGCTTGGAGCGTATTAGAGCCCTGTAAATTCTTAACATGGACTCTGTATCGGCACCCCATGAAGTGTTGGCCAAGACCCTAAGGATATTTAATTTCAGTGTACATTTCTTTTTTTAAATCTTGTATATGAGGTATAAATTTAAGTTTGTTATCAAGTGTGAGACCAAGAAATTTTCCTTGGTCCTTAACACATACCGGTTGGTTATTAATGAAAAGGCTCGGTTCTGGATGAAGACCTCTTTTACGGCAAAAATGAATGCAGAATGTTTTTTGAGCCGAGAAAGAAAAACCGTTTTCCTCTGCCCATTGTGTGATTTTATTAATGGATATTTGAAGTTGTCTTTCAATGATACTCATGTTCGGTGAAGAGAAGGAGATTTGAAAATCATCAACAAACATGGTACCTTTGACAGCGGGAGGCAGTTGCTCGATTAAGCTATTGATTGCTATTAGGAAGAGAGTTACGCTCAGCACACTTCCCTGGGGTACCCCTTCTTCTTGAGTGAAGGTATTCGACAGAATAGACTTGACCCGTACACGAAAAGATCGATGTTTCAGAAAGTTGGAGAGGAAGATGGGGAGGTTACCTCGTAACCCATACTCGTGTAGGGTTTTGAGTATCCCATATCTCCAAGTACGGTCATATGCTTTTTCAATGTCAAAGAATACGCTCACGAGATGTTTACGTTTAAGGAACGCTTCTCTAATTGATGTTTCAAGAAGCATTAAGTTGTCAATTGTGCTTCTGCCGCGCCGGAATCCACTTTGAAATGAAGATAGTAGATGATTGGACTCCAAAATATAAATCAGTCTGGCGTTAACCATCCGTTCCATCAATTTACATAGGCAACTTGTAAGAGCAATAGGCCTATAGCTTGCGGGTTGTTTAGGATTTTTATTTGGTTTCAGTAAAGGTATGACTGTTGCTTGAGTCCAGGTTGTTGGGAACCGTTGTTCAGTCCAAATTCTATTAAAAAGATGTAGTACATTTTCTAGGGAGGTTTTACTCAAATTTGTCAGCATGCTATTATGTATTTCGTCAGGTCCAGGTGAAGTATTGCGAGTTTTTTTCAACGCTGTAACAAGTTCTTTAAAAGTAAAATTATAATTGTATGAGTCTAAAATGTTTGAGTTAAAATTAAGGATTTTTCGTTCCTTAAGGGATTTTAAAGTTAAAAATTTTGAGCCATAATTGCCTGCCTTGGAGACTTCCGCCAAATGAGTCCCCAAGCAGTCAGCTACTTCCTTAAGGTCTGATAATGTTTGCCCATTTTTCTCTAGAATCGGAGCACAGGATAGTGTATAGTTTCCAGCGATTTTTTTTATTTTTCCCCATACGGTCTTAGATGGGGTAGACGTCGTGATAGTGCTGACGTAGGCTTTCCACGAGTCACGCTGGCTTTTCCGTCTTATCCTCCGAGCTTCAGCACGAGCTCGTTTGAGTGCCACAAGATTTTGTGTGGTCGGATATCGACGAAATGTGCTCCATGCTTTTTTCTGTTTTTTATAGGCTGCCTGGCAATCAGAGTTCCACCAAGGCTTCGGAAATTTAATCCTCCTCTTGGTGGTTCTTGGTATAGCAGCTTTCGCTGCATTCAAGATAATGTCGGTTACTCGGCTTACTGCTACATCGATGTCAGAGTCATTCACTACTTCCAAAGTTATTTCTGCCAACTGGGTAAATGCTGCCCAGTCAGCCCGATCAAGGCACTTTCAACATGGAAATCCCACAGTGGCAGAAGGGAAGGTGAGCATACTGCAAGATCGATGGCATGGTATGTCTGCGTCGGAAGATGGAAATAAGTATTTTCACCATTGTTCAGTAAGCATAGATCATTGTCACTTATAGAATCTTCTATTATCAATCCTCTACTGTTGGTGTCTGGACTCCCCCAGAGAGGATTGTGGCCATTGAAATCCCCCAAGATGACAAATGGGGGAGGGAGTTGATCTATCAATGTCTGCAATTCCACGCTTCTCAAATCGTACGAAGGTGGAATATATACAGAGCAAACTGTGATCAGCGAGTGAAGGTGAACACGCGCAGCTACTGCCTGGAGGGACGTGTTGATATTGAGCTGGCTAGATGCGTAATCAGTGGAGATTAGCATCGCCACTCCTCCACAACGACGGTCTCCTGTCAGGCAGTCCTTGCGGTACATTTCAAAACCTTTCAACCTCGGTCTGTCACTAGGGGACAAGAATGTCTCTTGCAGACAGAAAATGGCCGGTTGGTGATATTCAACAAGATCTTTGACGTCCGTGACATTACGCGAGTAACTCTGACAATTCCAAGAAAGAATGTTCAGGGCCATGAAGAGAAAAAAAGAGAAAAACGGCCAAAAGAAAGAAAGGCGGCTCATGAGGCAGGGACATCCGTCCATCCCTCATCTTCGGATGGTGGCAGCTCTTGGAATTCAACATCATCAACATCCTCATGAAGAGGAGCAACTGCCTAATGATAATTTTTAGTTAAAATAGTTTTCTTGTTAGGTAAAGAGAAGTCCTCTCTTTTGAAATTATAATAATTGGGAGGCCTCTGTTTAGAGGTAGCTCCGATTTTAGCACGTGCTTTTATGATTTTCTTTTTTTCAGTACATTTTTTCGACTTTTGTGCATTTGGTTTATTTGTAAGAAGAGAATCAGTAGTCTTTACTTGTTCTGTTTGTGTTTTATTTTCATTTACTTTGTTCAGGGGAGATTTTGAACTACTGGATTTTTTATTCGGAGGTTTGTAAGTTTGGTCAGAATTAGTTTGTGTATGTGCCTCTGTTTGTGTGCTGGAACATTTGTAAACCTTTCTTACTGCAGCAGCGTAAGATATTCCTGTTGTAGGTGTACGAGAATCAACAATTTTTCGTGCTTCAGGATAAGATAGATTTTGAGTCGTTTTTATGATTTGGAAATCTTTCTCAAGAAGCCATTTAGAGCATTTTTTGGAGTAAGATGGATGATCTCCCTTGCAGTTTACATATCTGTGCTCTTTGGTACAGCCATCACTCTCATGGCCGGGTTCAGCACATTTGGCACATGTGTTTACTCCACGGCAGACGGTCTTTGAGTGCCCAAATCTTTGACACTTGAAACATCGAAGTGGATTTGGTATATATGGCCGTACTGGGCAAGAGAGGTAGCCAGCTTTGACGCGTGGTGGGAGGTTAGGAGTCCTAAACGTTAATATGACGTGTTTAGTAGGTAGTATTTCTCCATTGCGTCGGATGGTAATTCTTTTAACTCCACTCACGTGCTGGTCTTTCATCTCCTCTAAGATTTCTGTCTCTTGAGTGTAGAGGAGATCAGGCTCCGAAATGATTCCCCGAGAAAAGTTTAAGGTGGAATGTTCGGTAACAGTGACGAGATATGAGCCTATTTGCTTCATAGAAAACAAAGGTTTAATTTGGCTTTGATTTTTGATTTCAAGGAGAAGTTCGCCACTGCGTAATTTTTTTACTGATTCAAATTCTCCTATTTGATGTACTAGTGCTTTGTTGATTATGAATGGTGACACTTTAGTGAGATTTAGGTTTGGGTCAGATCGTTTAATAATAAAGAATTTTGCTGTACTGCTCGATATCAATTGACGCTCCCCACAAGGGGGAGAAGGGTTTTTAATTTCAGAATCCACAATTGGACCGGAGAACTGGGGGGAAAAAGTGGGGTCGAGCCCCTGCGTAGCCCCCCTACACAGGGGTAAGGCTAGATACGACAGGGTTCGCCAGCTAGCCCTGAAGCCTCCCGTAAGAGATACCGCTTGGCCCCGGTACCACGCAGCCATCGGCACGGTTGACACACCTTGGCTTGGGTTTTTGTTCCGAAATTTGGTAAGTGTGATGAGGGAAGGAAGGAGAAACAAATCCCTTCCCGCCGATATTCTGTTTGAGCAACTGGGGGTCACGACTCCGCCCAAGAGCTCGCCCCGAACTCACCACACCGCAAGCCCCCCCACCACGACAAGGTAAACGGACAACGGGGGGGTTTACCATCAGGAAGATTTTTGAGTACAACAATATTTCGTTCTTGATATCAAAAGCTAAAAAAAAAAAAAAAAAAACTGTTATTTATTTTTTTTTAATCTAGATTTCAATCTATCTTAAATGTTTCACAGTTGAACAAAAAATAAAATTAAAATATGAGTAGGAAGAAATTTGAAAGAGTAATTAATGCAATAGTATCCACTCAATAATGTGATCACTTCCAGAGAAAGTGATTTTCATAAATTAACGACTGACTATTCAGAAAAAATTTCTAAATTAAGTTTTAAAAAAAATTAAACACATTTTGAGTTTAAAAATAGAACGAATAAACCTTTATCTTATTTTCATGTGTGTAATACTGTCATAATATTATCTTGTTACAATTTTGTAAATTTAATTCATGTGGATCAACTACAAGGCTCCAATATCAGTTTGTTTTTGTGTACATATCTAGTAAGTTTTTGATTAACGTAGAAGTTGCAGTGATACTTTGATCAGTTTTCCCAGACTCAAAAACTCTCAAAATGTAAGAAATAATAGATTTTTCGTAAAAAAAATCTAACAGACGAAAGTGTTGTCTGGTCATTAAAAAAAAAAAAAAAAAAAAAAAAACATTTATATTTTAGAAACCTGATAACATTAAGCAATGTGATAATTTTGACATACATACAAATGAATAAACTCTGGACCAAGTGAGTATGAAAAAAATAAACCGTGATCACATTAAGAGGAAACTACTGTTTCAGAAGCAAATAGAAGGTTTAAACAAGATAACCTTTCTCCCCCTCCCCTAGGCATTTCAGTCGCTCAGCGGGCACTTATGGTTCAAAGATCGATTTGTATAAAGTTGAGAACTGAAATTATTTTAAGAAGTGGTAATTTTCATTTTCAATCAGATGCACGTAAAAATATTCAGCAATTAATCAAGTGTTGGGGGGGGGGTGCAATTTAAGGTATTACAAATTTTGAACACATAGGAATGACAAAGAACTGTATCTATTATTTTATATTTATTTCTCTGCATTATACATCATACAAAAATTTTCAACAATGTTTACACATCAAAACAATACTGGATAAAAGTTTAGTAGACAAAGTTAAAACCATTCAGAGCACCAATACAGGACTTTTAGATGAATTCAATTTTTGTTGGAAAAAATGTTTATAACTTATATTAACAGATATTTCTAAAACAATTTAGTATGAAGAAAATTTATTTGTGCAATAGGGTCACCTGGGGTAATTCCTGGTCAAAAAGCATTAGCATCCAATTATCACAAAATCTATCTAAGTTAGAGTTACAAATTTTGGTATGGAGGAAGCACGTTAGGATGTCCATCGAATAAAATATTCATGCTATCAACAATACATAATGAACTTGAGTAATTGTCGTTAATTAGTGACCAGGAATTACCCCAGAGATGGGGTAATTCCTGGCCACTTACGGGGCAATTATTGGTCACTCAAATGATTGATGAAAATGCATATATTTTGTAAGTACATTATTAATACAAGTTATTAAACTAATTAGATCAAGAATTTATTTATATATATAGCTAATTAAACACTGTATTTAGTTTTTTTAAGGAAAAATGCAATTGTTTTCAACATAATTGCTTTACTTAATAAAACTTAGCCAAAATACTTTTTATACACTTTGTATGCAATAGCTACAGCTTTTATATCTGTTGTGAACGAATCTTCACCTAAATAAATAGGTCCATAATAAATAGGTCCATAAAAAATATGGTGCACATGCACCATACACACTGAGCACATGCTTCTGTCTGTTATGAACAGGTTAAGGTGAACAGTTAAGTGAATAGTACAATGCAGTTACAATTAAGCATTTTTCTTAGTATAATTAAGAATAATTATTAAAACTTATAAAATAATTGGATGAAATTTAACAAAGAAAAATTCAGTATATTGTATACTTATCATTAACAGATAAGAATGTTACATTGCGGTTACAGTTAACTTTGCAGTTAAGGCTCACAGAGTTACATATAGTTTAAATCAATAACATATGTCAATAATAGGTGAAATAATAATCCATAAATATTAAAAAAAGGACTGACCAGGAATTACCCCAGTGACCAAGAATTACCCCAGTAGCCAGGGGCATTATTTGGAGCCTTCCTGCAAATTATTCAAAACAATAATGGTAAATCCAAAACTATTTTTCAGTAACTGACATGGTACCTAATTCAACCAAAAAAACGAAAAAGAAAAATATTCAGAAGTTTGAGTTTGATTACGATCTTTGTACAAATGTATCAAAACTAAGGTCAATCTTGTTTTACGAAATTTAACAAGCGATTTTAAAAAGATTTTTTTTTTCAAACTAAATACACAGTCAACTCATAATTACGTAAAGAATTGCAATGAAGATAGTTCAGAGTACCTCTGTGATTTTTTTCATTTTGCTGAAGGATTATTAAGACATAAAAAGGACTGTGACCAGGAATTACCCCAGAAACTTGCTGACCAGGAATTGCCCCGGGTGACCCTACGTAGAGTATTCAGTTCACTGGCACAAATGTTACAACATTAAAAATCTTTATTAAAGTAAGATTCGGGGGGAGGGGGGCAAGGCCTATTCTAGAGTCTTTGAAAATCATTAAATACCTTTTGAAACTCCTTAAAATGTGCTTCAATTATATTTCTTATCAAATAAATAAACTATGAAAAAATTGAATGGCTAGAATATTACTCTCACGTCTATCATTTTTTAAATTTCTACACTATTCCTTTTAAAGGAGTTTATGCGTTTTATACCATTGGTCATTTTATACTCTTAAGTGCTGTTTCTGTTCGTGAGTTGGGAACTGATCAAAAACTACTAAGTAACTTTTCTGAAAATCAATGTATAAGCAAGTGATGATGTGTTTATCATTTGTCCTCCCTCGTTCTTCCTCTCTGTCGATTAATGTCAATCGTTTGTTAAACTACAAAAAATATACATGTTTTGATTGATCTTAATTTGCAAAAGAATGCAGAACATTTATAAATTTTTTGTTTGCCTATTTTTCCAACATATTTTTGAAGTCCCAATTACGCCATACAAGGCCTCAAAATGAAGAATTTTATAACTTTTTTTCAAAAATTTTCCGGGGGAGAAGCCCCCGGACCCCCCAAATTTACGAAGATTCTACCCCACTTTAGACAGTTCATTGCATCTCTCTTTTGATACAACTACTTCAAAAAAAAAAAAAAAAAAAAAACAAAAACAAAAACAGCCCAAACAATTAACAAAAATAGAATAAAAAAAAACAAAGAAACAGCAGTAAGAAGTCACACTTTCATATTCTTAGTAAATCAAAGAAACACACACACAGACACATATATATTATATATTTTTCACTGTAAATTATGAGGAAAACATCTGAGCCCCCCCTTAAAATTTCGTATATGGGCGCCCATGAACCCTTTATTGCACAAAATTTACAAATAACTTCAGATACTTGTTTCGAGTTTCAAGAAACCCTCTTTTCAATGCAACGGAAGTATGGGCTTTAGGATGACAAGTCGTCATTTTTTGCTTTAAGTATGCCTAAACTTTATTTAATTTTCAGAATTTCCTACATTTTCATGCAATCAAAAAAACACTGAAACCAATTTCTTCATGAGCTATTAAAATAAAATACAGAGTACCAAGACAGGATAGTGCGGCTATAATTTTTTGAGGCAAGCTTATACTTTTGATTCAGATAAAAGCATGGGGCATGGGCCCAGTACCGAATCTGTAGCTTAAGTTACACGAATCAAGTTACACTATGCAATCTGTGTCGTCACGATTAGTCCTTGATGTACATCCAGCAAACCATGGCAATAGATGTTCTGTTGTTCACCGAGATGGGATTTCCATGCCAATAGCCTATGCATAAATAATTTAACAATAAAATTCATTTTCATAATGATTTTACATACATAAACTAAACAATATTTGATGGAAAATCATACTAAATGGTTTCTTTCCTCTAAATTCCATTAAAACTACCAGCAAGCATTAAAGGCACATAAAAATATTTAATGTGCCTCGTTTTTTCTTAAAGGAAAACAGGGCACAGGAAATATTTTAGGGTCAGGGTTGGATTAAGACATCACAGGGCCTGAGGCCAAATTCTTCTTTATGCCATATACTCAAGCTTTACAATTCTTACGTGTGGAATAAAAAAATTTTAGCCAATGAATAGCACAATTTTAGATATTTGGAGGCCCCTAAATTGTTGTGGCCATAGGCCATGGCCTAATTTGCTTATTGAGTAATCCATAGGCGGCTCGCACTCGCACAGGGGGGCCACTGCCCCCTCACTTCCAAAAGTAAAGAGACCTTGCCCCCTCACTTCTTAGAGTTATTAAGTAATAATCAGTTGAAAAAAGAATTTTTTGCTCAGTCGATTGATTTATTCCACGAAAATTAAAGCTGATTATTCCAAAAATAGTCTTTTTTTCATGTCATTTCGTACAAATGGAGTCGACGGTGGTCATCCATCTTGACTTTTGTGTCTGTATTTGTCATATTTTAGAGATCATTTATTCAGAAAAAATTAAAAATCAATAATGTAGTCGAATAGTTGCAATAGAAAAAGGCAGTAATAAAGATGCTGGCCCCCTTCCTCATTTTTACCCCCCCCCCTACCCCACTTTTTTGATGCACTAGCCGCCTGTGGAGTAATTAGGATCTGCCCAGGATGAAATTTTTAAGGGCAACAAAATTTTATTTCAATCATCTTTATGCCACTCTAAAAATAAATTATCAGTATTTTTCTGTATTTATTGAGAGATCATTTTCTGAAAAACTACATTTCATCCTATAATGTAATAAATAATGGAATCATTGTGCTGTGCACACTTTAAAAGTTCAACAATCAATAAAAGAGCAAGAAATTCTTTGCAGGAAATTAAAAATATTCAACTCCTACTTCTGCAAACCAGAATGTTTACAAAAAAAAAAAAAAAGCACAGTATTAAGTATATAAATGCGGCAGCTTACAACAATGCAAGTTTGTACATACCTTTACTCTTTCAAATATTTATTTCAATACCCTGGGGCAGAGTTTCCCATAATATGAGTCCGCTGACCCCAGGGGTCCTTGAGTCTATGCCAGGGGGGTCCGTGGTGCTACACTGCTAAAACGTAAAAAATAATTAAATTGAAGGACGAGTAACAATATTTTAATTAAAAACGTCAGTAAAACTTCCAAGAACTTTGATTTTAATACACATCTCTAAGCTTAAAATAATATTTTATATGGCATATTATATTGTGGTATGTTATGTATGACATTTATTTCTAAAATCGAATGTGAAATTGGCCTTTCGGATTCATATATAAACAGAAGATTGTAGAAGTAAAGTGATAGCATTTTGATTCCTAATTGAGTTTTGAATAAATTTTTATTTTCATAGCTCACAATAATAATGTTGTGTAATGAATACTAAAGCTCTAAAAATATACAGAACATGAATAAATAATTATACAGAAAAAGCAAACAAACAAACGCATAAACATATTAGAAAAAATAGTTAAATGAACCAATTGTATTTTGCTCGCAACATGGCGGGCTAGACTTTGGAAATCACTGCTATGGGATAAAATGCGTTTTACCTAAGCTCATAGTTATTTTAAATAAAAAATAGATTCTCTCATAAAAACTCAAGTTTTCAATGATTTTACAAATATAAAGTAATAAACATTTCACAAACTATGGAATGTCTTCAAAACAAAGTAGCAAGCATTAAAAATTCATATAAATATTTTTCGCTGTTCACCAATTTTGCTAAATGCTTAACATGACATCATTTTTCTTAAAATTCATTGTATGAAGAGACTTTTGGAGTTTTATAGTTTCTAGGAACATTCAAATTGATGAATAAATACATTTCTGCCTATGAAATAAACAAGAAAAATACTAATTCTCACACTGAAACATAAATTGTCACAGGTTTTGATGCAAATTCTTATTTTTTGAAATAGAAAAATGAAATCTGAATTTTAAGCAAAGCGATGTGTTTCTTATCAAACGCAAATGCTACAGTAAATTCATGTGGTCATTGCTAGTTTCACCATTGGAATTTTTGATAAAGCACACAGAAGCAAACATTGATAATTCTGCAATTCCAAAAGAATGTACTTTCATCCACACATATTTTCAAAAGAAAAAAAAAACAATCCGGCACCAAGTACTTGTATGTTGCATAGAAAAAATTCAACTTGGACAATTCGTCGCTCAGCAGGGACATTAAAATTCATGAAATATTCATTTTGATCAATGAAGTAAACAGGAAAAGTAATAATCGTAACGAAATTCTTACTTGAATTGGGTTTCAGAATCAGCTGGCATTCATTAGAACATCATTTCCACTCGTCGCCAAGCATGAACAGACCGCGCCAAAGCAAAGACAAGAGCGTTCGTGAAAATAAATTAATTTCACACAATTTAAACTTTCCCTTAGCTCAAAGTAATGTTTTTCAATAAGTTTATCATCGTAACTATCGGTTCAAAGAGAAATAGTAAGAATAATATACCAAAATGATGTATTAGAATGGTAAATAACACACCGGAAAGCATGTTTCTATTTTAACTACGTTATAATTAAAGAAATACCAGTAGAATCTCTAAAGTAAAGCTACATACGTATAGCTTAGACATTATAGAATAGTAATATAAGCATTAAAAAAGTTTTACTCGCCTTTAATTATCCGAAAAAAATGTTTTTTTTACACTACTATCGGCCGCTCCATGTTAAAGCTACGAGAGAAAAAGCGACATAGCCTGCGGCGGACTCAACAATGCATCCACCAATAGAAAAGTGATACCCTGTTGTCCGTACTCTGAATACTACGTATTCATATAGGACTCTATTCAAAGCAGATAATTCAATCTAGCACACTGCCCTTCGAGCCGTTTTAGTTGAGCGGTCGGGGCACTGGACTAGCTAGTAAACCAAAGATTCCAGGATCGAACCCCACGACCAGCATTCATTTTGTACACTAGGTAAGTTCAGAAGTCAAAGATGAAAAATGGCATTTCACATCACAATTTTTCAGAATTTTTAATGCTTACAGTTATTTTACAATATTTTCTCACGGTCTGCCACTAGCTGCAATCACATCTCAGTCAACAAACGGTTTTCAAAGATTCATGAGAAGAAATCGCTCATGGTTAAAAAAATAATAATAAAATGTAAAATAATAATAATAATAAAACAAAAAAGCACTTAGTGATGTTAGTTATTGAACAAAATTACAAAACAATATTTTCAAAATGTTTACCGTCTGCTGCAACCACATGTCGCAACCGGAGGACAAAATTTGCAGACATTTTCTGTAATGTTGCTAATGAAATGGCTGCACTTTCGTCACTTATTATTTTTTTTAAGTTCATCCAATGTTCGAGGATTTTTCCGATATGCGGCATCTTTCAAATGTCCCCAAAGGAAGAAATCACAAGGGTTTAAGTCTGGTGATAACGGTGGCCATTCAATTCCCTTCCCTGTATAGTATGGATAGTCCAAAGCTATCACACGATCATGAAAGTACTCCTCTAAAAATTTGAAAACGTCAGGTGTCCGATGCGGTCTTGCACCATCCTGCATAAACCAAGATGTCCCATGTGGAATCAAAGCATTTTCAACAGCCACAAACTCGTGCAATAATTCAATGTACCGTCTTGAAGTCACTGTATCGCGAATGAAAAAGGGTCCAATCACACCTTTGCTGGAAACAGCCGCCCATACAGTCACTTTTTGAGGATATAAAGATTGTGGAATACACACGTGTGGATTTTCCGTTCCCCAAATACGCCAGTTTTGTTTGTTAACGAATCCGTCAAGATGAAAGTGTGCTTCGTCTGAAAACCATATTGAATCAACGTCAACACTACCACTATCAACCAGTTGCAGAATTTCATTTGCAAAATTGAACCTTTTCTCTATGGATGCAGCTTGAAGCGGTTGCTGTGTTTGAATTTTGTACGGGAACATAGCCAGAGACTTTCGCATTATGGTGTGCGCAGATGTTTTGTTCAATCGACATGCGGCTGCAGTTTTTCTAACTGATTTTCTAGGCGAGCGGTCAATAGCTTTCTGAATGACGTTTGCATTTGCTTCAGTGGTAGCTGAGCGATGTCGTCCAACATTTCCTATTTTCTCATCAACAACGTAAAAATGACAGATTCTGACAGATTTGATAAATTGGTAAGTGCATTAAACCTATTTCTCAAAGAATACGGCACCTATTTCCCTGGGATGAAAATCATATTTAATTTATAATGTCCGCCAAAGATTTACACCAAAACCTTGTTGAAAAAAAAATAGTTTCTTTCCCATAGCAGCATTTAAAAAGATGACAGATGCAGTATCATTTACATTGATTCCTCTAGAGTCTTATACAGGGCCGCCGAGAGGTTAACCGGGCCCCGGGGCAAAGTACTGACATGCGCCCCCCCCCCCCTCCTTCCAAAAAAAAAATCTTCAATACTAAGACAAGTTACGTTCGGTACAGTGAAGAAAAATAATAGTATTTCGTATTTGCTAATTTTTCTTCCAATTTTATATTTTTGTGTGTTTTATATTTTTATAATTTGCTCGTGTGCTGTACTTAAGTATACTATGATATAAATGCGTATGAAATAAATCAGAAATACATAACACAAATTTACAAATAATATTCCTACTTCAATTTACTAATAACTATTAATAATTCTATCACTACTTCACAAAATTAATAATACGTATTTACATAAATTACACATGTATGTGTTTAAAAAAATCACATTTCTTGGCATTTAAAAGCGTTATTCCTCACTTTGAAAGTTCATTAAAACTTTCCATTGTACACGTAAGAAATGTCTGGTAAGTATTACAGAAGATAGCCCCCTAAGGCATTGGGCTACTAGTACTCGTTGCGTTGCTGTGGATACATGTAGATGCGAGATGTTTTTGCTTTGCCTACACAAAAATGAAGTTCAGTTAACAAAAAAACTGCCTTTTTTTTAACCAGCAGCCCGGGCCCCCTCTTGGGCCGGGCCCCATGGATTTTGCCCCTGCTGCCCCCCCTCTCGGCGGCCCTGGTCCTATATCAATATTCCTCTAGCGGGAGGGATTGCGTCGAGCGTCATCTGGCGTGCGGTGAGAATTCGCTGCCACTTTTAAAGTAGCGCACCAGTAGAACTTAAAAGCTATGTACACTTATTGCAATTCATTATTACAAAAAAAAAAAATAAAAAATAAATTTGACTTCGAGAGTCAAAACTCAATTATTATTTTTTCTATCATTTCATTTTTGACTCCATTATAGCTTTTTAAAGCTGAAAGTTTTTTTTTCTGAGAAAAAGGTGGGGGGGGGGGGGGTCATGAGGGAGTTGGGTTAATCAAACCTTTAATTTTTAATACAGTAAGGCAGGGATTCAAGTGAAACACCATTGCAATTGCTTCGAATTGCAATCGCTACTGGAAGTGAATTACATTATCATCAACTTAACTTGGCACTGACGTCACTACGGGTGGAGCCAATAAGAGCTCACAAGCAGTCAGTGATCTCCTCTTATTCGCCAAGTTGGCTGTGCCGTTTTATCTAAGGCCCCTATATATACGGCTCTAGTTTTATCTAGCTCGTTTTTCATAAGGCCCCTATATATACGAGCCGGCGCATCAAGATTAAGTTTTACCACTTTGGATCCAGCGCGTGCTTGTGTGTTTGAGAGGTTGTCTTTTCTGGCCAGTAATCGCCTTTTGGTAATTTTTCACTGTGAGCAATTATTAGCGGCACGTGGATTTGGCAAAGCTTAGCAATGTGCCGAAACTTTTTTCTGGTAACCCTACTCCGCAACAATGAAAATATGAAAGTAAAAGTTAAGGAATTCCAAAGTGCTGAAACTTAATCTTGATGCGTCGGCCTGTCTATATAGCGGCTCTAGTTTTTCATAGAGCCGCTATATAGACAGGCCGACGCATCAAGATTAAGTTTCACCACTTTGGATCCAATTCCTTAACTTTTACTTTCAAATTTTCATTGTTGCGGAGTAGGGTTACCAGAAAAAAGTTTTGGCACATTGCTAAGCTTTGCCAAATCCACGTGCCACTAATATTTGCTCACAGTGAAAAATTACCAAAACTGGCGATTACTGGCCAGAAAAGACAACCACCCAAACACAATAACACGCGCTGGATCCAAAGTGGTGAAACTTAATCTTGATGCGCCGGCTCGTATATATAGGGGCCTTAGTTTTTCATAGGCAAACGTCACGCTGACGTCATGATGTTTTTATCAAGAAACGTTCTAATGTAATTCATTTCCAGCAGCGATTGTAATTTGCGATCTCCTGTTTCACTTGAATTCTTTACATTTTTGCAAATGCATTATCGTTTAATGCCAGTAAAAAACAATTTGTGCACATATTATTTAAAATGTTTAAATGCCTCATGCCGTTTATAAAAGTGTTTGAGTACTCTGGTAGTTGCTTTGCTCACAATATTTTGTAAGAAAATTCCTGTATGAAAACTCCACACAGAGCGCCCTGAACTTCTTTGCTGAGTAAGGAAATACAACCCCTCTAAAATAGCACTATGGTATCTAATGAGGGGATATTATAACCCACCCGCTCATTAAAATACAATCTGATACTGAGTATTAGAAGGGACTCTATTAAGAGGGAGGCGAAACAGTCCTTATTAAGGCCCCTATATATACGAGCCGGCGCATCAAGATTAAGTTTCACCACTTTGAATCCAGCGCGTGTTATTGTGTTTGGGTGGTTGTCTTTTCTGGCCAGTAATCGCGTTTTGGTAATTTTTCACTGTGAGCAAATATTAGTGGCACGTGGATTTGGCAAAGCTTAGCAATGTGCCAAAACTTTTTTCTGGTAACCCTACTCCGCAACAATGAAAATTTGAAAGTAAAAGTTAAGGAATTGGATCCAAAGTGGTGAAACTTAATCTTGATGCGTCGGCCTGTCTATATAGCGGCTCTAGTCCTTATGGGACTCTGAGACTTCCGAAAATATTTCTATTCCCAATTTGGCAATGGTTATTTCGCTACTTTTTTTTTAAAAATGTCAACAAACAACAAACATTCGAATTTTATTTATTTATTTATTTTTTTTTTCAATGAATTACAGAATGTATTTTTGCTAAAATCATCAGTTTTATAATTTATTCTGAAAAATACGTTTGTTCACGACGAAAGAAAATCATTTGAATTCATGCCGTCCTGTTTAGTTATGATCACGGCGAATTTTACATCATTTGTAAAACATGGAAGTTGAAAATTTTTTTGGCTGTTATTTATTATATTCTTTGAATGAGAAATATAAGGGTCGTACTTATATAGGGTTTACTGTTGATCCTAATCGTCGGATAAAGCAGCATAATAAAGGACTAAAAGCCGGTGGTGCTTGGAAAACGAATGATAAAGGACCATGGTATGCTTTATACTTCAATGCTTCCTTCCTTTAACTTTTTAAAAGCTTGTCATATTGTGTTCCAGTGTGAAGTAATAATATTGCTCTTTCTTTCATAGGGATATGGTTCTGATCATCCATGGATTTCCTAACGATGTGTCTGCTTTAAGAGTGAGATTTTTTTTTTTATGTTTTTGTTAAATTTTTTTGAATGTGTAACTTATACAGTGGAATTTCACCACTGCAAATAACAATTAAGCAAAAAAATGTTTGAAAGAACTTTGAATATAAATCCTTTTAAGTGTGACAGTAATATTTTCCTTACCAAATAAAAGTTAGTTTAGGTGTGGTGGTGCATTTTCAAGCTTATTGATGCTGTTGCTACTGATGTTTTGCTGGTTCATAAAACATACAGCCAAGGCCGTATTAAAGATTTGGAGGCCCATAAGCATTTTAAATGAGGGGGCCTCTGCATCATATGGATTTCATAAATGAGATTTTAAATAACTGATATATATATTGTGCAAATATATTTTTTTTGGAATACATAACCAATCATAGTGATTGATTATGTTACAGGTATAAATATAGTGTTAATGGTGAGCAAGGCTTAATTTGCATATAGGGAGTAAAACTCCTGCACTTACAAAATTTAATATTTTAGGAAAAATTCATACTATTCACGCGATAAAATAAAGTTCTGGGTACTTTTGGGCTTTTGCACCTCTTTTGGTAGAACTTATGTATGGTGATGAGAAAGAAGTTGGGTGGAAGTATGAACGTTTACGTAAATTCTATTTGCATATTGCATCAAATAATGTTCTTACTTTAGCTCTGTGCCGTCAGAAGTTAAAAAAGGATATCTTTAGGATTTTGTGGGCCCCTTTAACACCCTGAGCCCCATAGGCCTACGTTGCCTATTTAGAAATCCGGCCCTACATACAGCTACCTCTGTGCAGAGGTGTCCCAATGAGAGGTCACTCTGACTTTCTAAAAAGTTCCTTATTGTACATATTTTGTCTAATGATTCGACAAATTTGGTGACATCAGTGCAAGTTTTAAATGCCCAAATATACCTTTTTATAGACCTTTATGTGCATACCCATATTTTATCATTTGGCAAATTCAGAATTTCTGACCTCCCAGAAATTTTAAGTTTGGCGTGCCTGCTTCTGTGCTGTCCAAATATTCAATCCTGATGCCTGAAATGTTTTGTCTGTTGGATTGCAATTCTTAGTGAAAGGTTTTGTTGGATTTATATAATATTTCTTATTTTAACACTTGGTAGCTTTTGACAGGCAGATTTTGCAATTTGAAATTATTTGAGAAAGTACAGTAATTATGTAATGTGAGGTACATTTGTTTTAAATGTTTCTAATGTCATTGCATGCATTTTATTATTTCATTTCGAGCAAAGCATTAAGTGTCACTGTCCAAAATGGAAGAATGTCATGCATATGACTGCAGTAAAGATTGTTTGAAAGTTTGGAAATGGGGGATTTAGATTAACTGACCAAAATGCTAGAAGATCAATAAGAAAAGGTATTTGGTTTGAAAAGAGTCTGTTTATTTGTTGAAAATGCTGAAAATGTAAAATTTGTTTGCTGAAGTCTAGAGGGAAGTTCATTTTATATAAAGAAAATGTTAATAAGAATACTCTAATTGTTTGGTTGAGTTTTAGTAGAGAAGTGTGTACATCAACTAGTAAGAATGTGGGCGGCCTTGGAAAGATTGTTAAAAGTGATGAGTGCAACTCTCGTAAAAGGAAGTATAATCGAGGTAAATACACAAGGGTGGCTTCGTTTAATAGTAAATGTTGCATTTTGACGTTAAAAGTAAAAAGGTTTTTGCACAAGGGGTTGCCAAATACAACTTTAAAAATGAGTAAAAAGGTAAAGCTAATTGATAACATTGAGCTGTTAGGGTTAGTGAAAAACAAATTGTGTGCGTGTGTGTGTTTTTTTAATATGTAAGAAACCTATGAAGTAGAACTTTGTATTGTTATGGGGTTGTTTCTTATTTTTCAAAAGTTTTTTCCAAAATAGTATTATTAAAAACATGATGAGAGATTAAATTTTAACTTTTTTCTCCCCTTTAAAACAAAATCCTCAACGAATTGCAGTCGCTGTCCCATTTTTGCCGCTTACGTACCAAATGAAGATCATTCTTTTTTGGTGGCAACATAGTCTTATAAAGCTGCTTTTCTGCTCATAGTTTTCCCCCTTAGCAACTGACTTACTTTTTAAATGCTTGTTTTGTGGCATATCAAGCAATTACTTAAATAGTATTCAGAAATAGCTTCTGTGATTAAAAAAGGGAAATGAGTTATGGAAAACTCAAGTAAATTTTATCAAAAAGTGTAAATTGGACATAACTTGTTATTTTGATACTAAGACTTGATATTAAAATTAAATACAATGAGTTTTTATTTGTATTCTTTGTTTCTTGCAGTTTGAATGGGCATGGCAAAATCCTCTGAAGTCTAGGAGACTGCGCCATGTGCCAAAGAAAATTCCAAGAGAAAGTGCTCTAAAATATAGATTTCGTGTTATGAGTGAGATGTTGCAAGTTGGACCCTGGAATAGACTACCCCTTACTGTCCAGTGGTTAAATGTTGCTTATAAAATAGATTTTGAGGTAAGTTAGTGTTGAATAACCGAAAGTGTACCTTAGAATATTGGAAATATCAGTTTCTGGAGTTATTTATTTTCCTAATTTTTCCTCTTAATATTGCTATAAGTTGACTGCTACTTTTCCATTATTACATCACTTGGCTTAGCGACTGATTTATTCTATACTGGTGAAAACATAAAAATAATTTTATGTCTCCGCCATATTTGCTCCTCCTGTTTTTCTCATCTTACATTTGCATGAAACTTTTAATGTTCACTATTGACTTAATTACCTGTTTGGCGAATTACTTAGCATTTTGATAGGGCTTTTAATATATTGTTTTATTTAGTTGATGAATTTTGATAGAGCTTGTCTTATTTATATTATGTTGCATTTTAATGGTTTAATTTGATTGACAGGGGAAGTAGATAAAGGTGATATGTTACATTTTTTTTAATTTCTAGAAAAAGCTTTCAAAAAAATGTGTTACTTTTTTTAATGGATTTTTCTCAATGGGTAAAATGGGGTCACATTCTTTTATACCACATTGAAAGATTCCATTAATTGGAAGATGAAAAACACAACATTTTTTTTAAAGCTTTTTCTAGAAATTTAAAAAATTGTCACATATCACCTTTATTCACTTGCTCCTTCAATTATTTATTAGATAAACCTTTGAAGGTTTCTTGCCGAATTTGTAAAAGCATTACATAGACTTTTTTTTTGCAAAAAGATACGAGTTTTATTCCAAATTAAAGTGATTTTTGGCAAATTTAGATCTGCTTCTAGTGAAAAACATACAGAAAATTTGTAGAATTTTGCAAAATCTAAAAAAAAAAAATCTGCTGAAAATGTGCAGAATCATTTAACTATTGAAACTTCAAAATGCAGCAACTCTATGATCGGACCATTTTTGCTTAGACAACCCTGCACCATGTCACTTATAATTCATTTACTAGTTTTTAAGTTAATTATTATATTTTAATAATTAGTTTTAATTGGATAAATACTTATTAGTGTAATAAACAAGTAATACTTCTGATTTAGCATTTGTGTAATCTTCCACCCTTAACAAAGTTCTAAATATGTGCCTGTTTAGAAATTCATTATTTGGAATTGTATAAGTTTTCCCTTATTTTCCAGGTATCAAAATTGCCTCCTTTACACATTCCTATCTGCATTGGGCCCATTCAACCTTTAAAAGTGAAAAAATCAGAAGAAGGTGATGATGGCGGAGGAACTTTGCACTTCTGCTTCCTTTGTAATAAAGTTGCTACAAAAGAAAATATGTTTATCTGCTTCAATACTCAGTGCTCAGAAGCATTTCATGTTGTATGCTTGGGACGAGAATTTGTCAGTTCAACAGGCAATAAGTTTCTTATTCCTATTGATGGCTCTTGTCCTAAGTGTAAAGTTGCAACACTTTGGGGTGATGTTATACGATACGCTTCTGGATGTTTTCGTAAATCATCTAGTTGATGTGAATAGTTGTACAGTTTTGATAATCATGTATATAACATTTCAAAGTTTTAACTTTATTTATTTATATGTTTGTAATAAAATGGGTTTTATCTGCATTAAAGCTGCTTCTTTTTTTTAAATTTCAATGTGGCAACGAGTGAAACGCTGCGGGACTATGCAAATCTAGCAGCGATTAAAAACCCCCAGTTGATGTTTTCAGTGCTTAAGTTCGGGGCTGGAACGATTTAATTTATTTAGTTCTGATTATATGTTATATTTAATTTATTTTTGTATTCCAATAAACAAAGACGACAAGATATCTGGTATTCCTTCCACCACATCAAAAATCATTTTCATAAATTACATTATGTAGGAAGCCGAAGATAAATAGATTGCAGTTTTTAACTGCACAAATTGTTTAATTATATCTGGACAAAAATATTATTCTTGAATCGTGGAAAGAAGCCCAGATTGTTTGCATTCCCAAGAAAGGTGATCTTTCAAATTGTAATAATTATAGAGGAATTAGCCTCCTATCTGTTCCTTCTAAGATCTTTACAAGAATTCTAATGAACAGAATCAAGGAAAGTATTGAACACAGGCTAAGAATCGAACAGGCAGGCTTTAGAGCCGGTAGAAGCACAATGAATCAAATCTTCATACTTCGAAACATAATAGAGCAAAGCATTGAATTCAACTGAACATTATACCTCAACTTTATAGACTTTGCTAAAGCTTTCGACAGCATAACTAGAGAATGCCTTTGGGAAATATTGAAAATTTATGGACTTCCGCAAAAAATAATCAATATCATTGAAAACTTATACCAAGGAATCAAGGGCAGTGTTTTGATAAATGGATGCAGTTCAGAAAAATTTGAAATAAAAACCGGAGTGAGGCAGGGATGCGTGTTGTCAGGACTGCTTTTTAACATAGTAATTGACTGGACAATGAGACACACCCTGAAAGAATATAAAACTGGAATAAGATGGAATTTACATGACCATCTTAAAGATCTTGACTATGCAGATGACATCGTACTATTGCATGCAAGAAAAGTTGGTTTGAAAATTAATGAAACCAAGACAAAAGTGATGAAAATCAAAAGTAACAAAAATGAAAAAATCTGCATAAATGGAAAGGAAATCGACGAAGTTGACAATTTTACTTACCTAGGAGCACATATTTCTACTGAGGGAGGTACAGATACTGATATCTTAATAAGAGTAAAAAAGCTCAATTTGCCTTCAATTCTCTTTGTAAAGTATGGCGATCTAATAACATACACACAAGACTCAAAATTCAAATTTTCAATTCAACAGTTAGAGCAATCCTACTCTATGGAAGCAATACATGGAAGTTAACCAGACAGCAAGAAAAAGAGCTTGATGCCTTCCAAACCAAAAACCTGAGAAGAATCCGAAACATTTACTGGCCAAATAAAATTTCTAATTTAGACCTATACAGACACACTAATTGCAAGCCTATAACTACACAGGTAAAAAAGCAAAGATGGACTTGGATAGGACATGTTCTCAGAATGAAATCAATAGACCCAACAAGAACTGCTCTCACTTGGACCCCTGATGGCAAAAGGAAGCGAGGCCGGCCAAAACTTACCTGGCGCCAAATGGCCATTCAAGAACGAAATGCCTTTGGCTGGCCAAGCTGGGGGCGAGCTAGAGAAGCGGCCTCATGCGCCACTAGGCGTTAAGAGATTAAAGAAGAAAGAAAGAAAGAAGAAGTTTTTAAAAGATAAAAGCATTTAGAAACTGCAGCAAAAGTTTTAAAGGGTTTTTCATTATAATTGCGAGATAATTTCTATAATAACTAAGATAAAGCAAGTCTAACACATGTTTTTCATTTTTAATGAAACTTAATACTTTTCTAAAGGGAAAATAGTATTCTATTTAATGTTTTATTACAATTGTGCAGAAAGAATACTAGTACAATTTGTTATTCAAGTTTTATTTTTTCTTGAAAACAATTATGTTCCAGGTTATGTTCAGTTTAAAATCTCTAACCAATACCTCTCTAACCAATTTTTTTGTCAAATAATTATCACAACAGTCCACTGGTGTTTTGTTCTGGAACGATTCAAAATCGTACAGTATTAAATCTCTCGATGGAACACAGACCTTTCAGTAAAACACTCAAGATTTATAAAACACTCTTCGACATTTTTGTAATTCAGATCATTGACCAACAAATAAACAAGCAGGGAATAAAATTTTTGCTCCTAAATTATTACAATCTGTTAACAGCCAATAAGACCTTTCCGAAGTTTATCTTGGGCCAAAACTGGCTAATGATAAGAAACAGGAAGCAAACAGATTTTTCTGAAAAGTGGCATCGATGAACCCACTCGTTCACTATTTAGAGGGGTTGGGTGGCCGCTGTTAGGAGTAATTTGAACATTAGGTCCATTGAGAAAAATCTGTGTCCCAGAAAATTGGCTGTTAAGGGGTGGCCACTTAGTGGAGGTAACTGCTTGAAGATGTTTTACTGTTTTTTTTTTACTTAATTCAATTAGCAGGCTTAAACTTGATTGCAATTAAAAAATAAGAATAAATTAAGCTTTAAAGTTTTTCCAAATAACAATTCCTTTATATTGAAGTAAATTCAATTAAATTTTCCAGCAGTGAAACATATTTTGTATTATATTAAGCCTTAATTTATTTTATCACATAAATATCTACTTCACCATTAACCAAAACTAATAGATCACTCTTCCGTTGGGGAGACTATTGTCTCATTTTGTAAAGATCCAAATGGAATTTTCTATCTAGTGGAGGAGCAACTGGTCAAATTTTAACTTCCGTGCGCTTTTTGTGATACAATTATGGAAGTTAGTTTTTCTGAAAGGTATTGGCGCGGAGAATACGAATTCGGATGTTGCCACCTCCAAAAATAGTGCAGGGGGGTGTGGGGGTGCAGCAGTTGGCTTCACTGAAATACCCATATCTTCATTATTTCTCGATTTACAACCGGTTTTTAAAGCTTAAAATGAAAATCCACCTAGTAACAACATTATAAGGCATAAAAGTCTCAATTCAAATTCCTGACACGTGTTTCGAAGCTATTAAGAGCTCCTTTTTTAATCGAAAAGATGAGAGTTTATGAATGAAAAGTCATTCGGCAAAGAATGTCTTTTCATTGAATTAGGGCTCCCTGCAATCAAACCTGTCATTTGGACAATCAGGGGGGGATACCCCTTCCCTTCTGGGAAAAAGAACGTAAATGCACATTTGTGTGAGTAAATTTACCTTTTTCTTCACAATATACTAAATTTGCCCCCTTTGCCCTAACGCATCATTTAGGGGGGCCAATTGCCCACCTCACCCCATTGCTTTGAAAATTTTTGTGTTTTTTGTCTCTCCCACTAAAATGTTAAAATTGTTTTGACACATAAGTGTGGTCTTTGTTGTTTTCCTGTGAAATTTAAATTGAGTATACAGCCTTATAGTACACCATCTCTACACTCTCCCGAACAGGGACGTGCACCTGTTGGTCCGTGCCCCGAACCTAAAGGGGCCCCATTTTTCAGAAATAATTCAATACAAAACTTTTTTAGTATAAATTAAATGTAAATCTACCTTTTTTCATAAATTTACGTTTTCGTATTTTTAACTAAACGTTTTAGTATAAATTAAACGTAAAACGGAAGTTAAAATTTGACGCTTACAACTGCTTTTTTGCATTTTGCCCCAAAATCAAACCAATTCAAAAAAAGATTAAAATATAGCACAAATCCTCTCAATACATTGTCATTGTTTCAACACAAATGAATAGCAGTTTGATTCACAATTAACAGGCAAAAAAAAAAGTTTTACAACTAGATAACAAATAGCAATTTTCAGTTGTCACACGTTACAAGTTTTGTAAAATTAATATTTTATTATAAAATCTCAAAATAATTATATTGCATGATGAAAGGATGCAAAACAGGAAAACATAAACTGATTCTTGATTTTTTGATGCTGAGCAAGTAAAATAGGACCTTGAAGAGAAAAAAATGTACCAATGTCACAACATATTACGGTGGAATCGTCCCAAAAAAAAAACCCACTGCAATTTTCACACTCACAGTGCAGTCTTAACACTAGTGCAACTGTCAACAAAGCAAGCAGTGTAGCTATCATGTGAACACTGATGTCAGGTGAATTGACCCCATTGCAATTTCTTTTACATATATTATGTTTTAATGAAGTTTGATTATGTTAACGGTCGAAAATATATTTAAATAAAAACTACTTGAAATGCTTTCATTTTTCTTTTTAATCAGATCATCCAGCTAAATCTGTTATAGAAATCATTCAAAATAGTAGCAAATGAATCATTAACACAAACATTGAGAGTTGAACACCTTTTTCTTTACATTTCAAAAGAAAAATGGAAATAAACAAAACAAAAATTAGATGTTGTACACTGTTTCTTGTAATAAATTCCCCATTTCAAAGTATATAAAGTATTCAATTTTCAGAACTTTCATCACTTTCGGGTGCTTCGTTTAATCCTTCCTCTATGGGAGAATGTAAACCCATCTGAGATTTGTAGAAAACAATTGTGGAATCACTGTCACGTATTCCCAAGAGAACAGATGAATTCCCAGGTCCTTCCACTCTATTCTTCAGTTCTTCAAAACTCATTACTCTTTTACTACTGAGTACACTAACCGCTTCTGTGCAACCGAACTCTTCTTTCTTTCCAATTAGGTACGGTTTGTTATGGATTTCATCATACCTTATTTCATGCCAACTGTCTTGTAATTGTTTCATAGTCGCTTTGGTTGCTGATTTTTCAATTTCATCCAAAGACATATTTGATAAGCTGATTCTTTCAGCAAAAAAACCGAGTCCGAAATTAGCAAAGCGTCTATGAATCAAGTTAGTGCATTCTTTCACCCTTACAGTTCAATGTTTGTTAATAAGCAACATATAGAGCTATTTAAGAAGAAAAAGAAACAGTTTTGGCCAAGCGCCTGTCAACGCTGTCAACAAAGAAAAGTAAACAAATGGATTGAGCTGTAAACAATGCTGCTTACCTGCGATGCTATTTCAATCTCGGGGAGTTTTTTAGTGTTCTTTTTTAAAGTAATTACAATAAATATTACTGAAGCTTGAAATTTTCTAGAATTAATTAATTGCAACGTTGTCAAGTGCATAACTTTGATATGAATTTTCAAAAGTATCAAACTGGAGTAGCCCTTTTAAAGAAAATTAAATTCAAGAAAACTTAACTGTATTTGTAACTGCTGTGCCAAAAATGTAACGTTGTGGCTAATGAACCTTAAATTTTAAGGTTCGATAGCCATTCTCTTATTGCGCCGGGCATGGCATACGTCATTGATGACGTGCCACCGGAAAATGGGGGGAGCAGGGGAGCAGAAGGATTTCGCCGCCATTTTCACAATTTTACGGTTTGAATGTGGTATTGATGAATGAATTTTTAAGCCTTGTATTAGTGTATTAAGTATAACGTGAAAATTTTAAACCAAGGAATTAAAACTACATTTTGGATTAAATTTTCGCCTGAAATACAGCTCAAAGTAAGTAATGATTTAAATTCTTGTTTCACAATGTATATTACCATGTGCTAGTGCATTCATGTGCATGCTTGGATTTTCCGGAGAAGAGTAATTTTTTAATGAAATGATTTATGTTCTTTTCTCACCAGTTTTACACACTGCTAACTTGTTTTGTAATTTTAAACAAGGAAACATTAAGTCCATTTTCGTAGAAGTATTGTTTGAGAATAATCCCGTAAAGTAGGAAAAACCTGTTAAAGCGAATTATTATACATTATGTTCCACGAGTGTTTTTCATCGTGTTAATGTTATTCGTAATGATTTAAATTCTTGTTTCACAATGTATATTACCATGTGCATGCTTGGATTTTCCGGAGAAGAGTAATTTTTTAATGAAATGGTTTATGCTCTTTTCTCGCCAGTTTTACACACTGCTAACTTGTTTTGTAATTTTAAACAAGGAAACATAAAGTCCATTTTCGTAGAAGTATTGTTTGAAAATAATCCCGTAAGGTAGGAAAAACCTGGTAAAGCGAATTATTATACATTATGTTCCACGAGTGTTTTTCATCCTGTTAATGTTATTCTTCCTTAAGTAGTGCGAACAATATTTTATGTTCTTAATAGAGCTGCCCCGGATATTTGGTGGTTCGGCCTAATACTTTGCTATTCTTCTACTGATGTTAGTCTTGCTTTTAAGTATTTACCGGAATCTTATAATACATTAAAAAACCATAACATTACCAACTCATTTGAACATGAAGCAGTAACTGGAAAATCCAAATTCAAAAAATCACAAATATTAAGTGTTCAGAAATAGGTGAAGTCAACTAACTGCTTAATTTTATGTAATATGTAGCTAAAAATCATTTGATCACCATTTCACCAAATTTTCAAGAAATATGCGGAGAAGTAATGAATGTTCATTTAATTACTGAATAGTATGCAGCAGAGGCATTTGGTGTCATATTAAACACCAGTTCCTCTGTTGGTACTTTTCGGTTCATTCTAACATTCATGTTGCTCTTTGGTATGCAGTCTAGTGAAGTGCTATTATTTGTGAATTAATGGCTGAATGTTCTGGGGAATTTTTACCATGTGGATATATATAAGATCTGTCAGTTATTAATACACCGTCTAATATTTTGAAATATGTTATATTTCCTTTGATTTCGCAGATTCCAGTTTGAAAAAGAGTGTGGAACAGTAATGAATGTTTATTTTATTACTGAATGGTATTCAGCAGAGTGATTTGGTGTCATATTAAACATCAATTCCTCTGTTGGTACTTTTCGGTTCATTCAAACATTCATGTTACTCATTGGTACGCAGTCTAGTGAAGTGATATTACTTTTGCTTATGAAGTATGGAATTAATGGCTGAATGTCCTGAGGAATTTTAACCATGTGAGTATATATACTTGATCCTTCAGTTATTAATGCACTGTCTAATATCTTGAAATATTTGTTATTCTTCCTTTGGTTTTGCAGATCCTTTATTCCAGCTGAAAAATCATGCGGAGAAGTAATGAATGTTCATTTAATTACTGAATAGTATGCAGCAGAGGCATTTGGTGTCATATTAAACACCAATTCCTCTGTTGGTACTTTTCGGTTCATTCTAACATTCATGTTGCTCATTGGTATGCAGTCTAGTGATGTGATATTATTTGTGAATTAATGGCTGAATGTTCTGGGGGATTTTTACCATGTGGGTATATATAAGATCTGTCAGTTATTAATACACTGTCTAATATTTTGAAATATGTTATATTTCCTTTGATTTCGCAGATTCCAGTTTGAAAAAGAGTGTGGAACAGTAATGAATGTTTATTTTATTACTGAATGGTATTCAGCAGAGTGATTTGGTGTCATATTAAACACCAATTCCTCTGTTGGTACTTTTCGGTTCATTCAAACATTCATGTTACTCATTGGTACGCAGTCTAGAGAAGTGATATTACTTTTGCTTATGAAGTATGGAATTAATGGCTGAATGTCCTGAGGAATTTTAACTATGTGAGTATATATACTTGATCCTTCAGTTATTAGGCATTTGGTGTCATATTAAACACCAATTCCTCTGTTGGTACTTTTCAGTTCATTCTAACATTCATGGTGCTTATTGGTATCCAGTCTATTGATGTGGTGTTAATTTTGCATGATTAATGGCTCAATGTTCTGGAATGTCTTATGTGGGTATGGGTATATATAATTGATCTGTGAGTTATGAATTCATCATTTATGTTGAAGTTAGTTTGTTATTCCTTTTTTTTTCTATGCTTTGTAGATTTTTATTGTAGCTGAAGAAAAAGTGCAAAAAAGAAAGAGCTTATTAAAAATGCTATGCAGCAAGGGATTTGATTTTGTTTTAAACACTAATTCCTCTGTTGGTACTTTTCGGTTCATTCAAATATTTGCTACTTATTGCAGGGTTGAGTTTGAACGTGACTTGTCGAATACAATAATTGTTGACTTTTTATTCACATATTCGACTTCCTGGTGCTGAAAAATTGTTTTACTTGTACGTCATATCAATCATTTTAATTAAATATTTAAGTATTAAAATAATTAAAATATATTTATGAATTATCTTCCAAATTTATTTATACCGAAAAGAAGTTATGGATAATGAAGCTTTAGCCGAATTTTCACAACCGTCCTGCATGAATTTTTCTATTGCTAGAGCAATCGGTTGTAAGTAATTTAATCAATCTGAAAAACATTCTATCTTGGAATTTATGTAATACATATTTCCTTTTTTGAGTAAAAGTAAAATTAATTTTTTTGGCACACAATAATTTTTTGTTATTTGAATATTTTTGATATAATTTTTTATTTTTGTAATTAACTTTTTTTGTGGAGTTATTTAATAATTCCCTTCATTAATGCGGTTATGTGTGCTTAGAAGTTATATTTCAGTTCAAGATGTCGAGAGTATTTTCTCCAAATTTGGAATGTGATCCATATCAAAATTTGAAATTTACCCTAAGTAAGTACCGTAGAAATCAACTTGGTTGACTTCAAAGCTGGCATTTTGTTACTGCATGATGCGAGAGGGGAAAATATATATTTTGCAGCTAAATATAATGTGTTATTGGGGCGTAAAGATGTCTATTTTATAAGTTTGTAAGTTTGCAAATTTCAGCTTTTGCATTTTTTTTTCTCTGCTTTGTAAATAAAAGGAATAAACTTTTTTTACTGCACTGCTATTTTTCTGTAAAAAAAAGTTATTCTATAATAGCATTAGCTCTTTTTTTTTTCTCTTTCATTCTACTGCCAGGCAGCATGTTAAATCATTATCATGCTTTGAGATTTAAAGTTTCCTTTAGCAGATGGATTCAAAATTTATAACATTAAGACCATTTGCTGATGCAATTTTGTAGTCAATATAAATATTAGGCAGGTTTTGCCACAGAAATGTAGGATTTTAATAATTACGTCGAAAAGGATTTGTCAACAAGATGGTAAAAACCGAATAAATTGAGAAAAAAATGCTTGTAATCAATAAAAGTGATTTTAATCTCCACTGAAAAAGATTTCTATGTAAAGTATCATGGTGAAAAAAACTTATGTTCCCCTGCAATTCGAAAAGCTATCCTTGCCCTCCCAACGAGCCATCTGCATCTAATAGGGCATGCTAAAATTCCCATAGTTCCTTGCGCGCTGGGTGTTAAGCACTTCCGGTTATTCCACTGCTGGCTTCTGCCGTTGTTTTGTCTGAGTAATAGAACATATAAACCTTAAAATGCCATGGAATTGCTGCGTCCCTCAATGTTCTGCAACCTCCAAAGCTTGTAAGGAATTATGTTTCCATTCATTTCCAACGGATTCAAGTAAAAAAAAAAAAAGATAACATCTATTCGTTTTTCAAAACCCCTAGCAAGTACGCGAAAGTTTGCAGCAGGTATTTTAAAGAAAGTGACTTCTTGACAAAAGAAAACCGGTAAGTGTATGTCATTTCTGTTTTATGCAATTCAGATAGTGAATTTGTTTTGGTGATATTGATAAAATTAGATACATAGTATTATGTAAATAAAATATAAGAAATGGTCAGACTCAGTTTTTGAATGTTGTTCTTATAACTCCTTGCGTTGCATTATACTATTGTTATTAAAATCTAACTTACATTTTGGCTGACTATTTTAAAATGAACATAATATTGTATAATTGTGATTTGAATTCTACTCAGGACTTCTGGTGCAGGATCGGGTCAATTTCGAAAAGCGAGGGGTCAAAGTGCAATTTTTGTATGAAAACGGGATATTTAGCATTTTTTTTCGAAATATAAGTCCCAAAAAGACATTGTTGACTATATTTGGTAGTTCAAGGGAGGGGTCATGACCCCCATACCCCCCCCCCCCCACCTCTGGATCCGCACCTATTAAAACGAAACTAAAAAACCAAAGCAAAATAAAAATCATGATCTCAAAAAAATTGAAAAGAAATATTGCAAAGGATTTATGAACTGAGATGTTTGTGAATAAAATACCTTTGTGCACAAATCTAAAGTATAAATACAACGTTAAAAAAGCACAAATACGCAGGGAAACTGTAGACACGTGTTTCGGCGTTGCAAAGAACGCCTTTACCAAAACAAAAAAATTGTGAGCTTCTGGATGCACAAGCTCACAATTTTTTTGCATTGATAAAGTCGTTCCTTGTAACGCCGAAACACGTGTCTGCAGTTTCCCTGTGTATTTGTGCTTTTTTAACGTTGTATTTATACTTTATAAGATGTTTGTGTAAGGAGTTAGGAGGGATTCATCTGTTAGTAGTTAAGCTTTCAAAGTATTCATTTAAATATGAGCGTGCCTCTTCAACATTC
>JAXGGA010013309.1:0-35715 GCA_038373865.1 Uloborus plumipes | reverse complement strand
ACTCACTTCGAAAACACCAATTTAAAATTCTTGTCATTTACAATTTATATGCGAGGTATGAGCGTCGCTATGCCCATACGACCTATTGTGAAAAACCGAACCCCGTTTGCAGAAAACAAGAATTTTAATATAACAAGTAGAAAGATAACACAACTTTTAAAGCATCGTTGAAACTTTAGAAACGAAACAACAGCGATATCAGGGAGTCTATAGGCTAAGGAGATAAATCTCCGCTTCCGAAAAGTGGCGATAATTTTTCACTTTTCTAGAGGGCGCTGTTCCGCGGTGGGTAACGCATTTTACGAGAACGTCGGTGTTTTCAGTGCAAATCCGAAAATTTTAAATTCGCCGGGAAAAATAGAAAACTTTGAAAATAAATTATAATCTTTTGTACATGATTACTATGCATACTGAAGATTAAGCTATCGTGAATCAGAAAGTTCTAAAGAGCTTGGATTTTGAGAAAAAAAATCTTTTTCTTAATGCATCGGCGAAGGCCCTGCGTCGTCTGCTAAGCTATCGGCCGTATTGGCGTGGGCGTGGTTTGAGAATTTACGTGTCATTCGCGTAAATTTCTATTATGCTGAGACTCTAGTAATTACTTCTATTACTTTGCACTAAAAGATATTTATTTCGGAGAATCATAGCGTAATTGGATTCGGGTTAATAAAGAGCAAATGAGCAAAATAATCGTTTTAAAATAGATTATATATATAAAATGGACTTTCTCTCGCGAAACTCAGCTTTAACTTGCAAATTTTTTCTCAAATAAACTGACGTCCTCATTTTCTGCTTCGATAAATTTGTTTAAAGGTTAATTTTTTTCGATCGGCAATTTTTCAATTTGAATGACATAAATGTTCGTATGTTTTATATTATACAAATCAAAATAAATAAGTGCATAATTTTTGTGGATTTAATACCAAAGTCTATTTGGGGGGGGGGGGCATTACGCCCCCCTCCCGACTTTGGGAAAAAAATGTATTTTCATATAAGTGGGAGTGGTTTTTGTTGTTTTCGAGGAAATTTGCTTTGATTTTACACCCTTTTATCCCCCACCCCTGGAAAAATTTGAAATGAAGGGCGACAAGGTGTATAGAATTCGAGGTAACTCCCCTACCCCCATCCCTGCATTTTCAAGCATACCTTTCCGTAGTTTATAATTTAAAAAAAAAAAATGAAAATTGCGATGCAATCCATTTTAACTCCTATATTTACTAATAATTACTGTTATGACCTCCACTCTTTACCAGTTAAGTAAATTCTGGCTGCAAATTTTTTTTCAAATCCAAACTGTTTTATATGTTCAACATGAAAAAATTGTATGGTGCAAAATGTATTGAAAATTGCTTAGGAGCTGTTCATAAATCTCGCTTTTTCCCAATATTTTAAACCCCTTTGAAACAAAGTGTCGCAGTTCTCTTTAACCCTTACCCATTTGTCACATGTCACACTACTTTTCAGAAACATATTTCTATAAAATATGCAATGTCACACTTCTTGTTACCCCACCTTCCTTCTTGTCACTAACTGTCACAATTTCATGAAACCCTTTCCTCCCCCAAAATGTTACTTCATTTGTGAATAGCGCCACATTTTCAAGAGTTTTGTTGACACATAACATACCAAAAGGTTTTAATGTCACAAAATACCATCATAATACCTAGCATTAGCCGACATGCCGCAAAATGTATGTGTGCTATACTTTATATTATACAAATCAAAATAAGTAAGTGCATAATTTCTGTGAATTTAATACCTAAGTCTATTGGGGGGGGGGGTCAATACCCCCTCACCCGGCTTTGTGAAATCAATGTATTTTCATATAAGTGGGAGTGGTTTTTGTTGTTTTCGAGGAAATTTGCTTTGATTTTACACCCTTTTATCCCCCCACCCCTGGAAAAATTTGAAATGAAGGGCGACAAGGTGTATAGAATTCGAGGTAACTCCCCTACCCCCATCCCTGCATTTTCAAGCATACCTTTCCGTAGTTTATAATTTAAAAAAAAATGAAAATTGCGATGCAATCCATTTTAACTCCTATATTTACTAATAATTACTGTTATGACCTCCACTCTTTACCAGTTAAGTAAATTCTGGCTGCAAATTTTTTTTCAAATCCAAACTGTTTTATATGTTCAACATGAAAAAATTGTATGGTGCAAAATGTATTGAAAATTGCTTAGGAGCTGTTCATAAATCTCGCTTTTTCCCAATATTTTAAACCCCTTTGAAACAAAGTGTCGCAGTTCTCTTTAACCCTTACCCATTTGTCACATGTCACACTACTTTTCAGAAACATATTTCTATAAAATATGCAATGTCACACTTCTTGTTACCCCACCTTCCTTCTTGTCACTAACTGTCACAATTTCATGAAACCCTTTCCTCCCCCAAAATGTTACTTCATTTGTGAATAGCGCCACATTTTCAAGAGTTTTGTTGACACATAACATACCGAAAGGTTTTAATGTCACAAAATACCATCATAATACCTAGCATTAGCCGACATGCCGCAAAATGTATGTGTGCTATACTTTATATTATACAAATCAAAATAGGTAAGTGCATAATTTCTGTGAATTTAATACCTAAGTCTATTGGGGGGGGGGGGTCAATACCCCCTCACCCGGCTTTGTGAAATCAATGTATTTTCATATAAGTGGGAGTGGTTTTTGTTGTTAATAAGAAATATTGAAAATAATAAATTGTAAATAAGTAATTGTAATATTTTTTGTAAATAAGAAATATTGAAATAAAATTTCTAAAAAAGTAGCATCTAAATGATATATACAGCGGAATAAAACTTTAAAAAATGATTTCTCATTTTGAGCTCAGCTGCAGATTCACCTTTTCTGCTTCGCACAACAGAATAGATCATTTTAAAAGAACTGTTGGCCCTGCTTAAACGAATACTGTCGATTTCAAGAAATATTATTTGATTAAGCGAGATATTTGTTTAAGCGGTGATCTTTAACATTGCATCTATGGTATTGGTTCCTGGATGTTTTATTTGTATGAGCGGGTATTCGTTTATCCGTTACCAGATTCTGCGGAGAAAACAGTATTATATTAAACAGATTAATTTTTTCAAAATATTAATAAACTATAACAAGATATCAAACCACCACGATTTTTTTCATCTTGGAAACTTGTAATTTATTGGTTTGTTTTTGAGAAAGAGGTCACTTTGGGAATTTATTATAATTTTTCCTAGCACTGGTTTGCTTTGCGGTTGAAACTGAGAGTAGAAATTTACTTTGATTTTGTTGCAAAATGAATCTTGAATTATCCAGCATGCCGAAAAATGAGAATTTTTAGGCTGCTGGTCAACCTCACTTTTTCCGGCATGCTGGCTAACGCGGGGTAATATGATACATAATAGATGACACATTATTCATCCTTGTAGCGACAACATTTTTTCTAAGGAATGTCAGATTTATTCGTCACCTCTTTTATATGAAGAAATACTTTTGCAGGGGATATTTTCAATCATCAGATCACTTAATGGTGTTTCCCCCTCTGTTTTTCCAAAATATTAGTCGGTAAACAGTGGACAATCGTAAAATGCAGAAAAACTTCTAATGTGATTGTGTAAGCCTGGTATTAAATCCGTATAAATAATGCACTTACTTATTTTGGTTTTGTGTAACATGAAAACATACAAGTATTTATTTCACAATAAGCTAATAAAAAAACAGCTTCTAAAATTCTTAATGCATCGTGATGCATAAATCTTTCCGAAGTAATGATGAAAGAATAAATTTCAGCGGAAACAAGTCATGCTTTTGAATACACCAGAGATTCTCAAACATTTTTCCTCCGTGGATCCTTACCAGATTTTGTCCGTTGCTCGTGAACCATCCATCTAGGCATAGTTCCAAAATTAGGAAAGAAATGCAATGTTTTTAGCATTTCAAAATAGAAAAAAATGTGCGGTAAAAATTGCGTTGGACACTATATTGCACATATAGAATGACTAAATGTTTGTATAACTTGCTTAAATGACATCGAGGCTGGTGAACCCGTGGGGGTCCATGTGGATCATTTTAGGAACCCAAGGGAGGATCAAGCTTTTGGAAAGGGAGGGGGGTCATTTTTGGAAAGGGAGGGGTCAAAGTGCAATTTTCATGTGAGAACCGGGGCTATTTTGCAATATTGTTGAAATATAAATCAAAAATGCAGTTTTAGGCAATATTTGGTCCTTTAAGGAAGAGGTCACACCCCTCCACCTCTGGATCCACACATGTGAAAACCACTAGTATAAACCAAGAAAGTTAATAAAAGCCCAAATAATGGTGGCACAGCTCATTTCGAAAATGTTTCACCAAACTAGTCAAAACAGCAAAGCATTTATTTTCTGGTCAAATGTTGCCGAAATCAATAACGTTGTTTTTAAATAAAGCAGTCCATTAAATAAAACTAATAGTTACATTAAAGTGAAAAAAAATCACCGAACAAATGAACTCGGCAATTAAATACAAAACCTTGGATGCGTCAGAAGGTCTATGAAACTGTTGGATAACTGTTCACTAGCGTTCTGCTTAATATGTTTCAAAAACTCTACCTTAAAATGTACAGTTTGATCCCTTTAAATTGTTTTTTCAAAAATAAACATGTAAAGGCTAATTTAAAAGCAATTATTTGCCAAGAATACATAAACTAGAATTTAATATAGGAACATGCAGTAAACTTCTTATAACCTACTTATTGCCAGTGTTAAGTTCTCAGCAACTGATGGTTTTCAATTTCTGAAATTTATTTCACATGATAATATTTTCTCAATCCTATTTCATTTTTTTTATTTTTTGCACTATTAAGAGTACATTTCATTGGTTATTACTCAAGTCTGTGCTAAGAACTAAACAAATGTGCAGAAAGTACATAATGAATGTTTTTAATAAAAACACTTTGAACTTGCTATACTTAGCACTCCAGATTTTTCAAGAGTATATTTGTATATGCAGTTCATATAATCTAACTGCAGAAAATTATTTCTGTTCGAGTTTTGGAGCACATTTTGTTAGTTATATCATTTACGGTTCTTGCCAAATACTGGAAAAGTTGATTTAAAACAATGCATTTTTTAAAATCAAGTGGAACATACTGTACTTAGTTTCTTGACGAAAATTTACATACATTTCAAGAAGGCGGGGGTGAATAAAATAGTAAATTCAACAAGTGTCTTTATTTTCCTTTTCATCATTAAGAGTATTTTATTATTTATGTTATAAAAAGTACAACAGTGGCCGCCACTTATATTAATCATGTTTGTTCTGAATAGTTTTGATTAAAAAAAACGTCTGATTCAATAATGTAGCTGATTTACTGAGGCTGGATTTTGATTTGTTTTTGACAATTTGATGCATTAAAGCGGCTGATTCAATTAACCGCCTTCCATTGTACCAATAAGTAGTAAGTTAAAATCAATTGATATTTTGAATGAAAAAGCTTGCATGCACATTAAGCCTACACACAGTAAATATCAGTTCACAAAACCTTGCAAAAATTAATTTTTGTGAATTAAAAAAATATTTGAAGGGAGAATGAGTACTGGATTAATGCGTTTAGAATGAATGTAACCCTATGGTATACTAATTTTAGCCATTTAGGTGACTAAAAAGAAGGGTATTAAATCAAATTATGAAAGATACTGGAGTGCGCAACAAGTTCATAATAATGAATTGCTTATAATATTGTTTTTTTTTTTCTTGTAATGAAGTGTGGAACATAACAACATATTCAGACATTGTCGTGGGTACTGGCTTTGAGAAGAAATCATGACAGAATATAACAAAAGTATCGGGACAAAAATTCGAACACTTTTAATATTTTTAAAGTCCATAGCGTACATATACACCAATACTGAGCATTTTATTATCTCAATATATCATAATGAAAGAAACATCATCAGATGTTGCAATTTAGTTCATGGTTGATTTTATTTCCTTTTTTGTGCTGGAATATTGGCGTAAGATCACTTTTTTAATTTCAAGCCCTAAAAAGTAAATATTTTCAAAATTGGTGTTTCCTCCCCACCCCCTTCTCTTTTCTTTTAAAACCTAAGTCTCATTTTAAGTTTTCACAATAAACTCTTCTAGCTCCTGTGATTTTTTTTTGAATAAGGTGTTCAATCCTCTACCATGTGTATGTAAATGCTTGTGGGCCATTCACGGTGTTGGACAAGAGAATTGCTAAATACAGTAGCCCCTCGTTATATCGCGCCTCTTTATATCGCTCTTTTCTTTTGTCTCCCAAAAAAAAAAAAAAACTTTTAGGTCGAAACCGTTTTTGAGAAAATATGTAAGGTGCTTGGAAAAGGTCTCTGTCTCATTCATTTTGTGGCAAAAAAGACACGGTATAGGCCAATTACAAATTTGCGGGGGAAAACAATCGGCCGATGATACAGCAGCAGCATGTTTTCCTGGTGAATTGAATCGAAAAATTGTTGAGCTAGACTTGGTAGATGAGCAAATCTATAATGTGGATGAAGCTGCGCACAACTAGAAAATGCTTCCAGATAAAACTCAAGATTTCACGGCGAATAAAGGAATTTTTATGTATGTGTACGTATAATTTACTTGCATGCTGGAAAGAAAACTATTTTTAATGACCTTGGTTATACCGCGCTTTTTTCTCGTCCCCCGAAAAACGCGATATAACGAGGGGTTACTGTATTTCCCGATTTCTCAATAAAAGTTGGAATGATTCAAAATTTACTTGGATTAACTAGGCAATATTTTTTTTAACTGACACATTATGAACAATTAAAGAAACCCTATGCGATTTCTTTTTTAAAAGTGCATTTTTAACATATGAAAAAAGAGATAAAGCCTTGCGTTGAACATATGTGGAAGGGGATCTTAAAATTTACAACCATAGCCAAAATTGTGAGACACCTTTTCTTAAACACTTAAATATTCATTACAGTATCATCTCGTCAAAATGATTATACAATTCACAATTATTTTGAATTATGTGTTAGTGGTACTTGTATTGTGAAATTGTATGCAAATCAGAAACGCGAGTTGATGTAAATAAGTCTTTTTTTCACAAATGTATTTCCAGTATTTGTTTTATTTTACTTAACATCAGTTTCTTATTCAGCGGATGAGATTTTTTAGAAGTGATTTTTTACAATTCTATACAAACTTAATAAATTTTCATGTATTGTGTATGTAAATGCTTGTGGGTCATTCATGGTGTTAGACAAGCGAGTTGCTAAATATTTCCCGATTTCTCAATAAAAGTTAAAATGATTCAAAATTTACTTGGATAAACTAAGCAATATTTTTTTCTTTACTGACACATCTATGAAGAATTAAAGAAACCATATGCCATTTCTTTTCTAAAAGCGCATTTTTAACATATGGAAAAAGAGATCAAGCATGCATCTATGCATAGCTGCATTGTTATGTGAAGAAATTCTGTAAATTTTTAGCTTGCTATGAACAACTCGTTAAATGTTACACAGAGGCAGAATGTGGTTGAGTGAAAAGAGATTCAGGTTTGACAAGTTGATAAGGTGATCTGCCTGCTCATTTCCGACGTGTCACAATGATTTGAAATCCATCGGAAAGCCACACTTTCCCCGCTGAAAAAGTTTCATTTCACAGAAATGGACTTAGATTTTTATCACTTTAAATTTGTAGGTGACAAAACAGCTACTTCTTAATCAATTAGAAACATAATTTTGCATTCATGACTGTTTTTTAAGCTTCTAATTACAAATGATATAGTCGCTATGTACCGTCGAAATTGTCAATGCTTTCCAACCGGATAGCTAACACTGAAAGTTCTCGCACCAGCATTTTTTCTTTTACATCTTCAGTTGAACACCTGTTTTCAGGAGGGTATTTTTTCTGTTCAGAAGCCAAAGCTGCATTTTTTAACTCACTTGAGAACAAAAATTCGGAAGAAACAAACACATGAGCTGAATTTGTTTACGCAGTAGCTTGGCACCCCGCCGTCTCGTTGCCCATAACAACGTCTACAGTAAAGATTGCAGCGATCCTGGCGGAAAAGTGAAATTTTATCGCCGTTTTTAGGTGTTGCCACACGTAGGAGATTTCTCGAGCGATATAAATACAAAAGACTTAGAGTGTTGCCAAACGGCGATAGCACAATAATGAAAAAAGGGTTGTTGCCAGATGCTCGACTTTCAACAACAGTAATACATCTCGCGTCATTTTAAACACGTTTATTTTCATTAAAAATTGAAGTTACTTCTTTAGCTACAATTTCTTTGTCCTCTGGTGCTTAACAAAAATTGCATTACTTATTTGTGATTTCTGTCTCAAACGATTTTTAAAACTCTAGATTCTGTATTCTTAAATTAAGAATCTGACCTAACTGTTATGAGTTAAACCCTCCAAAACCATTGCTAGTACTTTCCAAACTTGTCTCTCATTAGTCAGATAAGGCAGGGATTCAAGTGAAACAGCACTGCGATCGCTTCGAATTGCTATCGCTACTGGAAATGAATTACATTATCATCAACTTAACTTGGCATGACGTCACTACGGGCGGAGCCAATAAGAGCTCACAAGCACTCAGCGATCTCCTCTTATTCGCCAAGTAGGCTGTGACGTTTTATCTAGCTCGTTTTTCATAGGCAAACGTCACGCTGACGTCACGATGTTTTTATCAAGAAACGTTCTAATGTAATTCATTTCCAGTAGCGATTGTAATTTGCGATGGCCTGTTTCACTTGAATCCCTGCCTAAGGGCCGAATTCAAGTGAAACACCATTGCAATCGCTTCGAGGCGTTTGCATATTGCAACCGCTACTGTAAGTCGAATTCAAGTGAATTCGTTTCACTTGAATCCAAATTTTGGAATTTGCGATTGCATTGGTGAGTTGCGATCGTCCGTGTTTCACTTGAATCCCTGCCTTAGTCATGTGAATTCGGAAGTTTGAAAAAAAAAAATAATTTTCATAATTTGCGAGCCTTCCTCATTGTGTTAAAACCGATCTTGTAAAATAAAAGATCGTTATAATGCACACCATGGAACACGTATGTAGATTTAAATAAAATACAGTTTTAACCATTATTCACAAATAAATGGGCTTCATAACAGAGCTTCATCCTGCACTAAATGGTTACATATTAGCTGTTGTGCTTAAAATACAGAAATTGTTTTTTTCAATTTATTGTTTACCTTCGAAAAGTTGTGCGATTAAGGCAGGGATTCAAGTGAAACAGCACTGCGATCGCTTTGAATTGCAATCGCTACTGGAAGTGAATTACATTATCATCAACTTAACTTGGTATGATGTCACGACGGGTGGAGCCAATAAGAGCTCAAAAGCACTCAACGATCTCCTCTTATTCGCCAAGTAGGCTGTGACGTTTTATCTAGCTCGTTTTTCATAGGCAAACGTCACGCTGACGTCACGATGTTTTTAAGAAACGTTCTAATGTAATTCATTTCCAGTAGCGATTGTAATTTGCGATGGCCTGTTTCACTTGAATCCCTGCCTTATAACGAGTTATGGTGTACTTAGAGCCGCTATATAGACAGGCCGACGCATCAAGATTAAGTTTCACCACTTTGGATCCAATTCCTTAACTTTTACTTTCAACTTTTCATTGTTGCGGAGTAGGGTTACCAGAAAAAAGTTTTGGCACATTGCTAAGCTTTGCCAAATCCACGTGCCGCTAATAATTGCTCGCAGTGAAAAATTACCAATACGCGATTACTGGCCAGAAAAGACAACCACTCAAACACACAAACACGCGCTGGATCCAAAGTGGTGAAACTTAATCTTGATGCGCCGGCTCATCTATATAGGGGCCTTAGGTGTACTTAAGGCCCCTATATATACGAGCCGGAGCATCAAGATTAAGTTTCACCACTTTGGATCCAACGCGTGCTTGTGTGTTTGAGAGGTTGTCTTTTCTGGCCAGTAATCGCGTTTTGGTAATTTTTCACTGTGAGCAATTATTAGCGGCACGCGGATTTGGCAAAGCTTAGCAATGTGCCAAAACTTTTTTCTGTTAACCCTACTCCGCAACAATGAAAATATGAAAGTAAAAGTTAAGGAATTGGATCCAAAGTGGTGAAACTTAATCTTGATGCGTCGGCCTGTCTATATAGCGGCTCTAGGTGTACTTATACAGGGTGTCCACTCCAATCGTGGAGCAATAGCTAATTTCTAAACCGTTAGAGATAAGCATATAGTTTATTTAGGAAAAAATCTCCAAATTACGAAAGGAATTTTGGGTCTATTCAATGTTTTTCAAAAAATCAAATTTTGAAAGAGTTACGAAGGAGAGATCTCTCGATGACGTCATGAAACAATGCAAAATCTTGATTTTTCAAAACGTCATAACTCCGTCACTTTTTGTGGTAGAAGAGTTATTTTTTTTTAGTTTTAAACGTTACAGTGTCAAGAATGTTTTACTATACATGATTGATAGGACTGGGGGGCTGTATAAAAATTTAAATTTCGTAACTCTTTCAAAATTTGATTTTTTGAAAAACATTGAATAGACCCAAAATTCCTTTCGTAATTTGGAGATTTTTTCCTAAGTAAACTATATGCTTTATCTCTAACGGTTTAGAAATTAGCTATTGGTCCACGATTGGAGTGGACACCCTGTATATAGATTCAGCGGTTTAAGGATTATCAGCTGTATTTTTACTTACTTACTGCTGTTTTGATGATCCGCTTTCTATTAAAATGCTCATGAAAATAAGGAGTCAGTCAATCAACTAACACAATATTCAGTAAATCATTATTTAATTTTATTTTAGGCAAAACTATATAAACATTTTTGTAGGTAGTACACGTTTTTCAGTGCAATACAATTCAATTGCTTATTCATGCAGCTTTCTGACATCATAAAAATACCTGTCTGAAGAACCTTTTGACAACCGATTTCTCTAACTAACATCACCACACATGAATTCGTAACCTCAGTCAAGGTAGATTAACACTTTGACTTGAAACACACACACACAAAAGAGAGAGGAAAACGAACAAAAATAAGAGCGCTCACTTTGGTTTAAGACCATACTACATATCCCTTTTGAGGTGCTATGAATTCAAAGTTTATTTTTTATGCTATTCATTTGAACCTTGTTCTGAAAATTTTATTAAGTACTTCATGCGCTTCGAGTAAAAAATTAAAACATTAAAGGAGCACAGGTTCGAAGGCGTAAAGACGCATAGCCCAGAGGAAGATGTTTTTTTTGGTTAAAGGTCCTCCTTCCAGACTACCTATCACCTCTGGGGGGCGGGTGGGGGCAATGAATTAAAGTGAATTATAGCACATTATTAATTATAATCTCCTGCAGCAAACTTTTATAGATTGTTTCATTCGCTTCGAATTAAAAGTGGGGGGGGGGGGGGCACCCAAGTCAACTAGATTCGAGGGTGCAATGATACATGCAGGTGCAGATCGCGGAGGGCGCTCACTATAGATTAAGATCCCCCCCCCCCTCCGACTGGACTGCCTTGTTTCATACCCTCCGAAAGTAAGGTGGAAAAAAACGAAGGCGCACAGGTTCAAGGGCGCAAGGGCGTACAACCTGGAAGGCGCTGTATTATTATTATTTTTCTTTTTGGCAAAGATCCTCCTTTCCGACAACCTATCACGTCTGTGATGCAATAAATAAAAGTTAATTACAACAGGTACATTATTGAGTATAACCATTTTCTTCAATCTTTTATAGATTGCTTTCCGTGCTTCGAATGTAAAGATTTAAAAAAAAAGGGGGGGGGGGCTTTGTTCACGGCCCAAGGACGCACAGACCGGAGGGCGCTAACTTTGGATGAGATTCCCCTTAAAGACCACCTATCACTTCTGGGGTACAATAAGAACAGCCTTCTGATAACGTTTATTGACTACTTTTTACATGTTCCAAACGGGAAAAAAGTAAAAAATAAGTAATTTACTAAAGTTGAAGGCGCACTGGCAGTGTGTGTGTGTGTGTGTGGGGGGGGGGGGTACTGTTCAAACTGTTAGGGGTTGCCTTCAAACCTTTAAAATAAAAAAAAATTTAAAAATAACTAAAGCGCACACGTTTTAAGGGCGCACAGGCTGGAGGGCGCACCTGCCCGCGGGCAGGTGGCCTCTACGGCCAGTCCGCCTCTGCTAGTCAGTGCCATGGTTAAGATAATGGCACCCCTCCCTCCAGACGTGAAGCTTCTTATAATTTTAGTGAGAAGCACAGGAATGTTTTAAAATTTTAATTACAGTTATTGAACATGTAATTAAATCACATTCTAAAATAAAGAGTTCATTTAAAATTTTAAAAAGACAATAGAATTGAAAAAAAATTAATAGTTAATCAGTAGAACCTCGCTTACCCTGTCATATTTCGAGGCCTGTACCATGATTCTTCTTCCTTTTTTAGACCGCTCTGATTAAAGTCATTTTTGTTTGAGTAGTTTTTACCATTTATATTTTACTTTCACTGCTGTTATGTTTTTAACATTAAAAAGAATGTTGCCCTTAAAAACTTTAACCTATCTGCAATTACAACTGGTCTCCTTATATACTTCTAAACCCTTTGCAAAACATTTGGAAAGGATGAAGTATTGGTTGCTGTATTTAGGTATAGCTATTAGAGACTTTCATTTTTTTCGGCACCTGAAGTCATCCCTTGGTGGTCAGCAGTACGACAGCTATGAAGAACTGAAAGAATATGCTACCTTATAGACTACACTACACAGGTGCAACGTTCCAGGAAGAGGGTACACAAAAATTTGTACCATGTTATGCCAAATACTTAAAAATCACTGAAGCTATATTGAAAAATAGTGTGAGGAGGCTAGATTTTTATGAAATAAATTCCTTTGGTGAATCCTACTCGTTCTTTTTTTATTTCAAAACAGATCATACTTTCCAAACAGTGTTTGCTTTTTCGGCAAAAATATAACATTTCTTTCTCAGCCATCAATGATTACAAGTTATTAAAGAACTTAATCTGCACTGAAATCACTTTCACAATTATAACAATGTATTACAAAATTTCTGAAAACTGAGTGTGAACTTGTTTTACTAATTTCATACTAATTTTCAGGGCATCCAAACCATTAAGAACCAATTTTTCTTAAACTGTAACTTCTTAAAGTGATGTTTGTGTTTAAATAGAGCTTCAAAAAAAGTATTTTCACAAACACACACATGCACCTGCATTACCCATGAGTAGAGCCGCTATATAGACAGGCCGACGCATCAAGCTTAAGTTTTATCACTTTGGATCCAACTTATGAACTTTGACTTTCAATTTTCATTGTTGCGGCGCTAGGGTTACCAGAAAAAGTTTTGGGACATTGCAAAGCTTTGTTAAATTCACGTGAAAAATTAGCAAAAACGCGATAACTCGCCAGAAAAGACAACCACTCACCGAAAAAGACAACTCTCAATCACGTTCTGGATCCAAAGTGGTCAAACTTAATCTTGATGCGCCGGCTCGTCTATATAGGGGCCTTACCCATGAGGGGTCAAAATGTGTTTAGTAACCACAATAACAATTAAGTCAAAATAAATTATAAAATTAAAATCTTAGCTAATCTAGTATTTCCATACACTTAATAAATTACAGAAACTAAAAAATCTATTTTCAACTACCAACCATGGGGGATATGAGCCCCTTTAAGCTTCTTTGAATTTGTGAAAAATGAGCTTTAAATTAGAATAAAAAAGAACAAAATCGAAATTTTGAAAAAAAAAACTAATTTTGTGCCAAATTTCATAAAAATCAACCAAAAGGTCTTGGCGTTACATGTGTCACAGACAGAGACATCCCTACTTTATGCTTTACCATTAGTAGAGATCTAGCATTGCCTTTTGCAATGATAAAAAATTACTTGCCTAATGATACAATACACTGCAAAATTGATTTAAATTTGCCTTGATTTTTTAGTGCTTTGTGAAAGGAGTTAACAATACTTAAAATAAGAAATACTTTGGTTTTTTGAATTAAATGTACATTTTATTTATCTTACGCTTTTTTACAATGATTCCAGTGACTATTAACAATGATTTCACGAAGTTTAATTTTCTTTTACGTCTTAATATTCATTTTATCCATGTAATCTTCAAATCGAAAAAAATTGCTCTTTGAGGCCTATATAAATAAATTTGAAGATTAGACAAAATGCAGAAACATATAGCACTACCTTTTACACAATACAACCATTCAAAAAAGATTGCATATACTATTTTCACTATAATTCATTTCTAAAACGGAACACGTACGTACATTCAACTTCACTGCATTGTGCTATGCAAACATATTTGTATTACAGTTAGGGTAAATTAAAATATTGTTGTGTCCTATACCTTTAAAAAATAGCATCATCCTCATATAGAAGTTCAATTTGAACATTGTTGCCATTTTCATTTAACAAAATTATATCCTCTTCATTTAATACAGCAATATTTAATCACATTCTTTAGCAGCAAATAGTTTTGCAAACCCATAAATGTTTTTTTTAAACACAATGTACCCCCAAGACAACAATATTTTAAGTTTTTATACTAGGGTCAGCTGGGGTAAAATGAGTCACAGGTATAATGTCAGTTTTATATAAAAAAAATCCTTTAAAAATGTGCAAATAATATATTTTTTTCATTGACATTTTATGTATTATTGGCAACAGACATCATTTTATATGCAATATAAGCTGCAACTTCTACTTTAAAGTGACACATATTAGCGATAAAGTGTTTTTCCTAACAGAAGCTACAGTGCTCATTGTAAAAACTTTTGATTTAAAGAAAATAAACGTAAGTATACATTATTTTTTTAACCTGCTGCATACGGCACATTTTCAAGAATAGTTTCCTAGAAGCTTGAAGAGAAAACTTCAAAAATGAATTTATTTTAGGGTAAAAAAACTTGTGTGGGGTAAAATATGTCATATTATGCATATAGCTATATAGCTAATTATATTTTTTGCTTACTAAATCATTTTTTGTTTTCATGTATATGTGCACTAATTTAGAATAAGTAATATATTTGCTTTGTCATTTTCTCAGATACATATGAATATATAAGCTTATACAGTAAAACCCCGCTATAATGAACCCTCAACGGACCGACTTGAGTGATCGTTGTAACCAAGGGTTCGCTATATCCGAATTTCCAAAAAATAGTTAAAATTCGGTAATATGCTATAATGATGAACATCATAATTTGCATATGTCTTCATTTTGTCAATGTTTTCAGTCACAAAAAAAACTGTCCACAGTTTCTCTTTCTGCTTTTTGCAATTTCTTACAACCGTTTATGTTTTTTCATTAGCAGAAACGCTGGTGACAATCGATTTTGAGAGGGAAAATTTCTTGCTAAGTGAGGATTGGGTTTCGCCACTTTTTTAGGATCGTTATAGCCAATTTTTCAGGCTTTGTGGGTCGTTATAAGCGTACAAAGTTACATTACTGACACATAGTTTTAGATCGGACCAATGAAAATGTTCGTTATAACCGGGGGTTCGCTATAGAGGGTTCGACTGTAGTGCAAAAAAATTAAATTCAAAAGGCAAAATTAAGCGTACAGCTTTTGTTTGAGGAAATTTCTTCAGGATATATTGTTGAGAAGCTAAGTAAAAGTGACTTGTTTTCTCAAAGAGAGAAGTTTGGGCAATCAAATCATGGAAAAACATTCTACAAAGCTGAATTAAAATAATGCAGTTGAAAGAACAGCATCAACATCCCAGTTCTCAACAACATGTGAGGCTGTTTCTTCGATATTGGAACAAGGAGAATCAAGTAATTATGTATTCTCATTTTATGCATATAAAATTTTCTATTATAAGTAAACTCTCACCTACACAAATACTAAAAATAAACAATTATCATAGAAAACCAGAAATTTTCCCTAGAAAGTCAAACAGTTCTCATAAGTATATATAGTATATTTTTTAGATCAAAATTTTAAATCATTACCCCAGTGCTTCCACAGTAAATATCTTCACCAATTCTTTCTTTAAGCATTTCCACCTGTGAAAGAAACCACAAAGCTGTAAGTATTTTAAATGCAGCAGGAACCTTCTCATATGAAGGTATTTCTGCCAGCGTGAGCAGATGTTTGATTACGAAACTTTGAACCACCAAGAAAAATAGAAAAGAAAAGGATGTATGCTTTAAAAAAAGTAAATTTTATGTGCCCAGTATAATTATCATTTCAATTCTCTGATTTAAAAGCATTTGAACAAACATATTTATATTTATTTTAATCACTAGAATTTAACTAAGATAGAAGAGATAACCTTTGAATTAAAAGAAAATCTTTTGGCATATGATTCGTAGCGGCATTTTATATCCATTAAATAGTTAATCTTTAATTTGGAGGTTTCTTTTCCCTTTTTTTCATAATTAAAAGACTTTAAAATCTTTTCAATTAGAATTTTTGAAAATAAATTCAGTTCAAATTAACTGGAATTTTGGATAAGCCGGGTCCATATTAGCTGCATCATATTGCACTATTTTCGTTCTGTAGTGTAAGCAAAGTTCAAATATGAGTAGCAACTAACATATTGTACGCTCATATACAAAAGAGAAATCAAATAATGCAAAATAGCTTTTTTTTTTTAAGTTATAAGAAATAAGAATGTCATAATACAACTATGCATAAAAGATCTAAGCATTGCTGTTGCTTTAAAAGCCTAAATGTTTTTCCAATAACTACGAGAGGCATAATAACTAATATTTAATTTGAATCTTGGTATTTTTCTCTTACATTCAATCACATTTCATTAACAACATAACAAAATCCAGGAAGAAAAATCCTTGATAAATTCCAGGTATCCCTTGATTTTATGAAATAAATTACCTCACTTGATCATGGTGACAACATATCACACAGATCTAATAAATTAAACAACTTAAATATAGCACAAAATGTGTAAACAAATAGCAATGAAAATTAAAACTTTTTATTTCTGTCCAAATACAGTACTAGTTTTTGTGAATTTTTCTGCAGGTTAAAAGGTTTTCTATTTGGACAAAAACTGGTTTAATCTGAATTTATTTGAGAAGTGCAAAAGAGAGACAGAGCAATTTTTCACTTTTTGGTACTTGTTTTTTTCTTTCTTTTTAATGTAAGACTACAAGCACAAGGTTAACAACTTCTCTTATATTCCATTATACTATTGATTAAATCACAAATGACTTAAAATTCCAATCAAATGCATTTTGAAAATAGCAGTTCAATATATTTTTGAAAGTTGTTTACTTGATCTCTGAGGTTTTCTTGTATAATATTTTGTACTTTTTGCAGCTTTTTTGATAAAGTTTCCAAAGATTCTTCATCCTGAAAAATAATTAATAAAATTTACTATCAATATACTGGAGGAATACTCGTACATTTTAATCATTGGTGAATGTTTTATATTTCACATTTTATCAGTTTACCTTATCATCAATACATTTTAAAAACATCTTTCTTCTCAAAGTCTGCAGCATTTGCATCTCTTTCAGATAATTGCTACGAATTTCAAGGAAATCCTCCCTATGATGAAACAATATATTACTTACAAACAGTTCGAACAGCAGAATCAACATTAAAATTGAGCAGTTAAAATCTTACTTTCGTTTCAGATAATCAATTTCTTGATCAATTATGCTTTTTCTAGTGTGTGTCTGAAAAATAATAAAATAAATAAATGCTCTATATTCTAAAGGAATTGAACAAAAAGATAAAAATATTCTGCCAAATAACTAGGATCATGAATGATGTAGATGTCAGAATTTTAATTCATATAATTTGAAATAAAATAGAATACATTGAATCAGAGGATTTTTAAATTGGTGTTTTAGTTGTATGTTTGTGGAGTTTAAAGTCCTTTAATGTTTTTAAATTTTTGTGCAGAATAAACATTTTAAGAGTACTTATGAGTCACATAGCTGAAAATTTTAAATACAGTGAGGGTCATACACATAACTTGTACCCTTCAAGAGAGGATCCAGCATCAGAATTTAGAGTCGTCATGAAATAGGAGTCAAAAGCAATATTTGTGGAAAAGAGTATGTTTGGGACAATCTTTTTAAAATATAAGTCCATAATTTTATTCACTTAAAGGGAAAGCTATGATACCAGTTACCCCTTTCTGAATCCCACTTGATGTCTTTCTAAATCAATATTTCAGATTGAAGAGTGTAAGTCATAAAACAACTTTTTGAGCTTGTAAAGATCAAACAGAGTATGAATGTACTGTTTTGCAGCTGAGTGATTTCTTTTTTAAAATATCAACCCTCTTTTTTTAAAAAAATTTATATGCTGTTTGAAACTTGTAAAAACCAAATTGATGGTCGTTTAGGTTAAGGTTATGCTGTACGAAGAAGGATTCAGGTTAATATATGAATTACCTATTAGCATGGAGGCATCAGGAATTTAAAAGGCTTTAATGAATCACTACAGAAGAGAACAAATAGTGAACAACTGCTCTAAATACACAGCAAAACAGCTGTGTGATTGTATTATGGTAATGCATTGCCTTTAAACTTGGTTGTGTCTCAATACAGTAATTTAACCCTTTAAGCTCCATGAGTTCTACTTTAGAACCCCTTAATAATTTTGTTTCTGCCTCTAAGTAATTAATATTATTTTTTTTAAATTAACTTGAATTTAATAATTAAGTTCCTGGTTTCATTGGTACTTTTTTCTTAAATTCTGAACGGTAAATTCACCCAGTAAAATATCTAAAAGCAGAATTTTACGTTGCGGCCGCTCAAAGGGTTAAAAGTACATTTTAGTAGGCATGACCTGACTGTATACATTAAAGAGTTTGAAAATAAAATATAAACATACTTCTAAGTTTATATTCATTTGAGACATCTGAATAAAAGACGGATAAGCTCCTTTGGGAATTGGTACAAATGATCCAATCACTTTGTCAGAGATAATATTTGTGGGAGTACTTTCTTGCAATTCATATGCTTTTTTGACAACAGCCAATGCTGAAATGGAATGCATGCGGTAACATTTCTGTAAAAAAGAGTAATGTTATTAAAGTTAATTTTTTACTTCAATTTCTATATATGAAAATGTTAAATCAATTAAAATTTCATTCATACATTTTTTTATATTTTAAGCAAAAACAAAGTAACATATGGATTAGAAACACTTAAAAGTACTTGTAAAGTAAAAGAAGCATCATATAACCAAATTTATAACAGATATAATTAGGTGTAAAATACTTTGACATGATTGAATGCAAAGCAAATCAATACTTATGATTAAATAAATAAAACATGCACAAAGTTATTCTATATACGTGTCTTATTAGCCATCAATGACATTTCATTCTAAACTGTTATGAAATGAAAGCGAGGGGGCTTAACAAAACCAAGCACTCTGCAACTGTTAAATCTGAAACTGTTCAATCTTACATTAGTTATTTTATAATTAGTAAGACTAGAATGCGGTTTACATATCAGGAAATAAAAAAACAGGGAAACATTTTCAAACAAATGCCTTCAACAAAAACTTATGCTGTTTAAATGCACATACTCAGCTTCTATAATAAATAATCAGTATGTTTCTCTAGATTCAACATTAATTTTAATTAATTTATGATCAGGACTTGCATAGAGCATGAGTGGTTGCTATTTTAATAATTAATAATATATGTTGACACATTCTATTGAACCTCAATTGCTTACGCATATGCATTTATTACCTAATTATGATTATTGCAAATATTATTTATCACATAAAGTAAAATAATTATAATTTGCAGCTATTATGAACATTTTTATTTCTTCTGATTAAAACCAATATCTTCAAGTAAATTCAGTTTCCAGTTATACTGTATAATTTCTTACAGTAACTATTAGATTTCAATAGATCTTTTTAAAAAAATATTAGCAAGGATTGATCAATCTCATATGTCAAGTTTAAGTTGGTCATTGATGAGTCAAATATACTTGGTTTCTTAACATAAAGATTGAGCAAGTTTTTTTATCCTAACCAACTCATTTACAGCCATTGCAACAAAAAATATACTTTTTAATAATTCTCAACACAATTAAAATATAATGTTACACAAACTATGTCACATAGTTACAAACTATGTTACATAGTTACACAAACTATGTCACGTTGAACTGAAAACTTGTTTACTTCATTTTAATACTGTATTCAGCAACACTGATAAGATTGTGTGTATTTGCTAACCTGTTCACACACACAAGGTTAACAATTTACATTCATCTTAAAATTTTTGTCCACTATTATGCAATTCAGTGAAAATATTTTTTTTTTTTAACATAATAGCAAATACAATTTTTGGGGCAATGAATTCAACTTCTGTTAATTTTTAAGTTTAAAAAACTCAAAAAACTTTTTTTTTTGAAAATATCAAACATTACTTAAATTGGGCCTTTCGAAACAAGCTGTGAAGATGAAGTGATACATACTGATGCTTTAATATTTAATACAATATATTTTTAAAAATACAAAAATATTATTTTTATAAAAGAACTACTAACTTTAAATTCTTTCAAGCGGCTACATTGCATCAACACATCTTTCATTAATAAGTTATAAGCCACGACAGCATAGAGCAGAAATGATAAGGCATTAGAAAATACGTGATCCCAAAATATAAGCCACTGTGCTTTATTGAAAACCTCAGAAAATGATGTCTTCAGAAGTGACCAGGCATATGTCTAAAAAGGACAAGAAAATATCAAAGTACAATTAAATATATTATTGCACAGAAAACAAACAGTAAACTATCCACAGTAAACTCTTAATTAATTCACAAGCGGGTTATCTATTTTGTTGATTATCCAAAAGCATAAATTTCCTCCCTCCCCTTTTCTTTTTCAAAATCTCATCCTTTAGATGGAAAGGAATAACCATGTAAGATGATTTTTTCACTTTTTTCCTAAACACTAATTCGATTTGAACACTGAAAAATCTTTACAAGGTACTAAAAAGAAAGAGAAATTCTGTTACTGATTTAGTAGCTTCAGAGAATTTTATTACCCGGTGAATCAAATGTCAATGAAGATAATATCATTGACTGGATTGAACGTAACACTGATAAGTCAGGCTTGTAGCATATAAGTACTGAAAAAATAATAAATAAAGCGTTAGGTAAAAGTTTTAAGAGAGCAATGAAAATATGATAAAGTACAAAGATGAGCAGCAATGTAGTTTTAATTTATGCTAAAGATCACATCCAGCATTTAGAACAGTGATTCCTACAGAGACCCCCAAGAGGCCTAGTATCCAAAGAGTCCACGACAATGAAAGAAAAAGGTGGGATAGCATGAGAGGCAAATAAGGTTCCACGAGCCTGTGTTCCAACTAGGAGAGTCATCACTAAAATTAAATCATTACATAAGTACTACCAAACTCAATATTTATTTACATAACAAGCATACAACATCAGGGCCGTCGGCAAGGGGGGGTGTGGGGGGGTGCTACACCCCCCCACTTTTCTGAAGAAAGGGGCCGCCGATTTTATTTTATTATTAAAATGAAATTTTAGAAAAATATTTCAGGACTTTAAACGAAATTTAAAAGAGAAGCGGAATAATTTAAACATTCTTAAGAATATCAGTGAACCTGAATTTTTAAAAATGTCCTGCATTTTCCGCGGCCCCAATTATTACTTATCAAAAATAAATAATTGGGGCCGCGAAAAATAGTTAAGATTCCTTCACACCGATATTCGTTGCGAAAAATACGAAATTTTCTCGTTCATGGGGTCATGTAAACGGAAAACTATAAGCTGCCCAGTTTGGAAAAAAAAAGTACTGTATAAATAAGTGCGAGAGCTTTAAAAGGTACGCGAACCTCTGTAACTAAAATTAATTAAATTAATAAAACAAATCAAATTATATATACATAATTCAATAAGATCGATGCAATACTAAAAAAAAAAAAGAATATATGCTGAGGGCCGTCAAATTTTATATTTTAAAAAATCAAAAAACAAAAATTGCGTCCACCTTCCACCTTTGTAAAAAATATTAGATTTCAAAGCTCGGGGGAAGCTATCTCCCTCACCCAAGGGCGTATTTAAGGAGGGGGGCGAGCCCCCCCCCCCCCCGAAATCGAGAAAGATTTTTTCAAAAGTAGGTGTTCGGTTCGTGTTTGCTCAAAAAAAAAAAATCTTTGAGAAAAAAGCACACTCTCTATTAACATTGTTTTCAAAGGTGTATATAAGGGAGGGCCCCAGAGGGTCTTTCCCTCCTATACCCCCCCATCCGAAAAAAAAATTCGGATTTTTTTTTTTTTTTTTTAATAAAGGTAGTTATTATTATTCGGTTTAAGTTTGCTCTTAAATTATTTGCATACTTTTAGCTTGAAATATATAAATAAATAATTATTGCTAATAATAATTCGTTAGATGGTACCAGGCAGTGGTGTAAACCAAGAGGGTCAGGGAGCATTTGCGCTTAACTCAAGAGTAAAAAGAACGTGTCTTGGGAAAATGAAGATATTTCAATTAGAAAATGCATAGAAAAAATCCTAATCATTTTGAATAGAAATCTTGAAATGAAAAATATTCAACATATGTAGATTATTAGTCAGCAAATTACTTTTCTCTCTTTCTTCTCATTCCCCGTTTTTTTCTAGTCAATCAGGAAATAAGAGTTTTTAAAATAACGCTACACTCAATAAATTTAAAATAAAGTGTAATCATTCCTCCCCGGCAAGAAATTTAAAATAAAGAGTGAGTATTTCTCCCAGCAAGAAATTTAAAATTAAGTGCAATCATTTTCGGTTTTAGTTTTTTCGCAAATAATTGCCAAGCTTTCAGCTGAACAAAAAAAAAAAAAAAAAAAATTCGGAAAGAGGTTAAAGTCCAAGCCGGCCGAACTAGAAGGGCACGTAATTTTCAATCTCTTTACCAGTGGTGAAATTAAAGAATAGAGTGCCTCTCAGTGGCGGGTTTAGGGTAGGAAGTCGAGGCCCGTATATCCGCCAAGCATGAATTCAAAGAAGGCTCATGACCCCCCTTAAAGAGTCCAAAGAGATCTTAAAATTTCGCTTTTACAACGTGTAATTTAATTGCAGTTTCAAGACTTCAATATCCAAACATTTTCGGAAGAGAGTTCTTTTCCCGCTTCGTCTTCAAACCTTGGTCAAACATTGCCTCAAATGGCATATTAGAGATTTAAAATTCAAATAGTTAACGGTAGTTGATATTACCCCCCCCCTTACTTTTCTATAGTCTTTAGCTCTAAAATGTGTTTTTAGAGAGTTCCCGAATTACAGTCTCTATGCTCAAAAACTTCCTGAAGAGTCCCTAAATCCTTTCATTATCCTAAATGTTGTTAGACAAAGACTAAAAGTAGTTTGTTCCTATCAAGAATCATGGCGTAAGCGGCGCTATTGAATTATTTTTAAGGGGCGTTTTTAAAAGTTTTTATTTTCTTTTTCTTTCACCTGTGGCTCTAGAGCCACACGTGGGCTCGTTTTTAGAGGGATCTTCGTGGAATTCTTGGATGATAAGTTTTTGTTCTTGGGGGTAATGAGCACCTCTGCTAAAAGTAAAATTTTGAACCTTCAGTTTCAAAAAATAGAGCTTAAAATGGCATTCTTGAAGCTTCAATGCCGCAAAATTTCGGGGCACAGAGCCCGAATGCTGCCTCTTCTCTTGACGGTATTAAGGATAGCCTAAATAAAAACGTTTTTAAAACATTAATTTCGAAACATTTCGGGAGAGAGTCTTTGCTAACGTTACTACCAAAGATGGTCTAAAGTAAAGATGGCTTACAGTTTCAATTTTGAAAATTTTCGGAGGGAGATCCCTAACCACTTTTTGTCTCTTAATGTCTCCAAAGAGAACGCGAAATTGCGCATCTATACATCGAAAATCTTTCAGAGGAGGGTCTTTGAACTTTTACTTCCCAAAGATAACTTAAATGAGACTTCTGTTCAAAAAAAAAAAAAAAAAAAACTCATCTTTTTTTCTTTTACTCTGTCATGAAGTTGTGCTTCATGATAGAGTAAAAGAAAAGAAGATGATTTTTCAACTCATATCCTGAGTTGTGCTTCAGTGTCAAAATATTTCAGGGGAGATGCACCGAGTCTTTTCAATTCCTTAAATGTCACTAAAGATAGCCTGAAATTGCGTGTTTAGAATTTAAGTTTCAGTAAGTTTCCCAGAGGAGTCCCTCCAACGTCATCAAAGGTAGCATAAATAATTTCAATTTTGAAAAAAGTTTTGGAGGGAATCTAAAACTTCGTAATTTTGTATCTTTCCCAAAAATTACAATATTTAGATTCAATTTGAAAATTTCTACCTGTCTTACAGTAATAGCGAAAAAAAAAAAGAAAATTGGGGGGGGGGGGGCTAAGCTTGATTATATGGGCCCCCTCCGAAATAAAAACCTATATACGCCACTTCCCTCACCCTATATGATGAGCCCAGGGCCGCCAAATTTTCAACACCCCCCCAGATATTTCAGCTAGCGACGGCCCTGTACAACATACAAGCCTTTACGTGACAGAAAAACAGTGGATCTGTGGGGCAGAGCCTTTTGCTTCCACAGCAGTCTCTGGTTGATTCCCGACATAGTAGCCAAATCCCTTTAGTTGGTGGATAAAATGAGTACCCAGCATGTTCGGGAACTCAACATAAGGGTTTCCACCTTTGGTTAATCACATAACTCGTACATCAGCCTTACACCCCAGAGCCCTGGGTCTCCTAAACTGAGACGGGCACAGTTAGGCTTGGCCTTCATGGGCTGTTTCACCACTGAGTAGCAGTATGTTTATATTACCTGCAGTGAGCATAAATTGCGCAAATAGATATTTGTATTGATTTGTACCATATTTTGTATAAAGCAGTGAGTAACCGCCCCTAAGCAAGGGCTAAGGCAGAAACATGCAATACACCGCCAACTCGACCGAAAGGGTCGAGTTGGTGGTGTATTGCCTTTGCTTAGTTAAAACACCATAATAATGAAAGCACTAAATATATTTAAAATAATATAGTTATACAGGGATCAATATAATACTAAACTTATACTAGCAAAAGAATTACCTCTGACGTAACATCATTTTGAGAAAAGTGCACCATCAGCTTTAGGTCATGAAAACTTAAAATATTTTCAACAATGCAAAAAATATTATAGGGTGGGAATGGACAGAAGAAAAACCAATTTTGACACCAGTTACCTAGACATTAAAAATAAATAAATAAATAAAACAGTAACTAACAAAAGTAGCATTTTGATTTTCAATACAATAAATGTTAAAACAACTTTTAGAAATAACATTTGAAAAAGCATCATGTGGTGCAAAACAAAATAAAGGAAAAAAATGATTGTGGGATATTATGCATGGATATTTCGATAATTATATTAAAAGTTTATGCTTTCCAAAGAAGAGTATCACTAAGAATAAAAAAGAAGTCATAAAGAATTTTAGTCACAAGAAGCTAAAAATGAATCTTTTAAGTAATTTTATTTTCAGTACCTAGCGAAAACAGTCCATGCAATGCTCTCATGAAATGACATGTATGAAATATTGCTTGAAACGTAACATATATTTCAAAATATTTTTGCAAGTAGTAGAAAAAAGGAATTGAGAGTACTATTTATTTAATTATTTAAGAAAAGCTACTTATGGTGAAAAGTGAATAATTGCAATACAAAAACAAACTGGATGAATCAATTGAGTACAAAACATGTTTCATTGGAGAAATTGATTTCAAAACTATACAATTGTAAAACATATTTTAAGATACATTTTCAAAAAACTTTAAGATCAGAAAGATTTTACACATGATTACATACCATCCTTGTTTTCCCAAAATTACTTGTAAGCAGTAAATATTTTTTTTCACTGCTTCAGGAGAAATTATAGGCTGCCAATTTGTCCTGAAAACTCTGTATGGGGAAGTCGATTCTGAGACCAAAAGAATACAAATCCCACTGTACATTTACAAAGTAAACTGAGCCTCAAAATTGACTGGGTAAAAATAGCTAAAATTTGTTACGAAACTGCTATTCATTACAATCAAAATTATTTTATTATATTAAACACAATGAAACTGAGCTAGAGTTACGAATGAATAAAGTTTAAAGTTATAGAGTTTTTTCTTCTATCGGAATGAATAGCACGAATGTACATAGCAGGATTTAGAGGGGAAACAACAATATGTAGTATCTGATGCAAATATTAAATATAGTTTCAGTTTCGCAGCTAAATTTCTAAAATGATACACATAAAACCACTTACTAATTAAAGTGATTAAAATTTCAAAGCAAATGATGGTGTTTTTGTGCAATATTTTTATGAATGGGAAAACAACACATTGAAAATGCTCCATTTCATGAATTACAGGATGCCAGCAGGATAGCATGGACATGATTCTGCAAGGGAAAGAAAAAAAAAGTTTTTGTTTTTTGCTTTTGAGCATTATTACAGTAACTAGAAACAGGTACTAATTCATTTTTGTTTTCATTGGGCTACAATGAGTGAATTAAACTAAAAGTATATTTTAATTAAATGGTGACAGTTGATATAGAAGTGCAGGAAATAGTTTTCTGTACTCAGGGTTAATACTCAATTTTGAGGGGGGGGGGGTAATACTCAAGGTTAATACTCAAGTAAAATGAAGGAGTTTTGAAAGAGAGAAATGAACTTTTGAAGCACTACTTTTGCATCCAAATTGTTATTTCACAATCAATTCTTTAACATGCTTACTCAATATATTACATCTGTTTACGTAGTTTTAAACATTTCAAAAAACCTTTGCACAGCAAAGTTGTTTTATACAACAGCATAATTGTTAAATAAACTGACTTTCACTGATGGAAGTAAAAAGGAGGAGGGAGGGGGTAACTTTTTAAGTTTATACAATGCATGGATGAGAGAACAGCTTGGCAAAGCTGAGGACAAAAAAGGATGCAAAGTTGCTAATAAGTTTTTAAGAATGTATTTCTTGGTTAGAATAACGTAAAAAAAAAAAGTCAAGTTCAATGATTTACCTGTAGTTTGGAAGACAGTATAGAAAGTCAGAATATTTGTTTGTTGGGAAAGAGAGGAAATTGATATGTATGGAATGACAGCCATTAAGAGGAACATTATTCTGTCTTGAATTGAAAAAGAAGGAGTTAGCATTAAAAAAGCAGGAGTGTGAAGGGCCTTTCAAAAAAAAAAAAAAACTAATAAAGGAGCATTGGAGGAGTTTTAAAGGATTGTACAAATCCTCCTACTTGGTAAAAGGTAACAATATAATTAAAACAGAAAAAGTTAAAAGAAAACTCTTAAACAATAACTAAACATTATTTAAACTCAATATTTATAACAAGACCAGATTTGAAATTGTGTTCTGCATTGAAGTTTTTTTCCAAGATAAAAATATTATAACATTCCCATAGCACATCGTGTGCCAATTAAGTCATTAAAACTAAATTAAAACACCTTCCGCAGAGAAGGGGAGGAGAAAGTGACTAAATGAAACTAAAAATCAGAGTCAGCAGTATAATTGGACAACCCAAAATCAAACATAAATACCAAAATCCTTTTATAAACAGCAAATATGTAAAACAATTATGTTAAAAAAAATAAAAATAGAGAGGAAAAACAAATTCAGAAAGTTTTCAAATAAATCAAATTTAATCCTTTAACAAGGATTCAAGTAAAAAACTCATTAAAGATAAATATTTAGATGCTTTCATATTACCTTAAAAATGTTTTCTTTACACCAGGATTCATAAATGAGTAATCTTTGTTAAAAGGAATGTTGAGTGATTCTTGATGTATAACATTAAAGGCATCTTCATTGTGGGGAATTTCTAACAGCTGAGACCAAATAAAGAACCTGAAAAAAACATGAAATTTAGGCAACAAAATAAACTTGATAACAATATTAAAATTCTCAATTTGCACCTATTGGAAGCTTTTTGGGCAATCAGCAGAAAATATTGAAGTGTGTTCTGAATAAAGGTGCAAAACTAAGAAAATTTATAATGTTCCTTAAAATAGACATCAGAATAGGGGCCATTACACGAAAATATAGCCATTTTGTCTTGCACATGATGGTTCATACTTTTAATTAAAAATATTAATTTTAAAAGGCAATTACCAAATTTTGTACCTAAGAAATTACACATACGCCTGTAATTTCTTAAGTAACAAAATTTTGGTCAGTATCTTTTTTAAATTATTATTTTCAATGAAATATATGAAGCATCAGGTGCGGGTTAAAATGATTAGTTTCTGGGGCATGCCCATTTTTAGAGTTTTGTTTCATGATTTTTTGAAGAAACAATTTAAATGTTTTTAGGGAATAGGTTAACCATTGAATTTTTAGAGATCATCAAAAGTACTTTTATGGCCAGAATGGAACTTTCAGACTTCAACATTTTTGTCCCAAATGCACTGAAATAATTTATGGCAATCGATTTTACATTTTGCTGTCAAAGTGTATAGGATGACAGTCCTGATTGTTAAGTTATACAGTCGTAACTTAAAAATGAAAATAATGGCAACAGGACAAGGTTTAATATCAAATGTAAAATTTTTACACCTTTTTAAGGTTATTTTCAACTTACTCAGGAAGTAAAAACACAAAATGAAATATCGCAAAAAACTAATGACTGGAATTCCATTAAAGAGAAAACCTAACTATAGTTGAGGAGCTGTAAACTACAAAGGGTAAACAAACACACAATTGCAGTTAGATTTTCTTATAAGTATGATTCCAGTGATTAGTTTTTGTGATATTTAATTTTGTGCTTTTGTTCCTTAAGCAAATTATCACTGCTTGAAATGAGTAAAAAATTATCATTTGACCTTGAACATAGGCTGCTGCAATCAGTTTAATTTTTAAGTTACAGCAACATAATCTCATATGTGAGACTATAATCACATGTACTGAAACACACCAAAATATAAAATTATTTTTTTTTGGATGTAGTTCAAGCATATTTAAGCCAAAATATAAAGATGTAAGAGTATCATAATGGACTATGAAAATGACTTTTGTTGATCTAAGAAATCAAAGGTCAAGTTTAGGGAAAGAAATTAAAGTGGTTTTAAACATCTTTCATGAGCAGCATTTAGGGTTTAGCATAGGGAATGATTGCCATGGAAAAATGAAACTGTTGGAGCACAAAAATCAGATGAACATGTATGGATTGACCCTAAAAAGTCTTACAGATCGGGTAGACACATCATAAGAAGCTTCAATGTTTTGCAAAAAAAGAAAAGCATTTCATTTCACTTGTTTTAAAATACAAAGTGTGATAAAAAAGGTGACTTTTTATACTTCAAGATATATACAATGGGTTTTTTTTGTCCAATATTGGTACACTCATCCTGAATATATGTTTACAGTTTCCGCTCTATATAGAATTATTCGCTTGTTACAGGCATGAAACTTAGTTTTTGGAAATTTCTACAGAATTTGCATCAAATTTTGCGTAAAAAAGGATACTGAGTGCTTTAAAACACTTAAATGGCAAAAGTGGCACACAGTGAGTACCCTGATTGATTTTTTTTAATAAGTGGCAAATGTTCCTCCAAAAAGACCCTAAAGATATTGACAACAAAGCCCCCATCCCCCTGGACTCCTCAGCTAACAGGTCATTTTCATTTTTCGGTGCCATTTGCTGTCCGTCAAAAAAATATTTTTTAAAAAATTTTTGAGTAACTTTAAATAAATTTACTTTTTGGTATGTTTATTAGCAGACAATTTCCAATACAGGCATTATAATTTTTAATAATATTTTTTGTTAAGAAAAAGGGTTTTTTAGGAATGAGTTGAAGAGGAACGAAAAATACAGCTGTCCAAAAAATAAAGACTGAAGTTGAACAACAAGAATTTGAATTTAGTAGTCAAATTTTCCACTCTGCCATATTTTGCAATCATGCTTCATACTTTAAATTACATTTTAATAAAGTTAATTTGAATAAAAGTGAAAATTTTAATTTTTAAACTAATATCAAAGAGTTGTCCAGAAATTAATGTCATGTCTGTTACCATACACATTTTTACAATTTTTAAACCTTGTGCATTGAATTCTGGAATGACAACACTTCTATAGTACTGAAGCACATGGAAACAAGAAATAGCAACAGTCATTTTGAATGTTCAGTTTTCTTTAAAGGAAGCAGAAGTCTTTTATTTGTTTGTATATTTTTATTATGTCATGTCTGTTACCTTAATTACTTGCATAAAATATTTTTTTCAATTAATTATTTCAGCTAGATAATTTAGTTTAGTGGGATTGTACTCTAAATCAAGTAGAATTTTTAATAATTTTGTAGAATTTTTTGCCCCACAATTTTTTTTTTTTTCTTAAAATGTCATGTCTGTTACTTGTCATGTCTGTTACCATATTTAGTAACAGACATGACAAATCAGATATGAAAAATTTTTCAAGAGAAACTGTACGAAAATTATTAAAATAGTGTAATATAAGTATGTTTGATTAATTATTTTCCAGAATTATACTTGATCCATAGATTTTTTTTTACACACTTCAAATTTTCAAATGACACCCAATTTTGAAAATGACCCTAACGACTAATGAAAACATAGAGGAATGATAGTGTTATTGAATCATCAATTCAACATTAGAGAAGTCACTGATGATGTCCGCATCTTGTTTGGTTTGAGCCAAGCAATTTTAATACACATTTTAGACAGGAGCCATGCGCTAGCAAAATTTGTTGCAAAACTGCTCAACTGTGCAGTTGATTTTTGACCAAAAACACAAAAATCATGTCTCGGTCCCCATGTTCACCAGATTTGGCCCCCTGCAACTTTTTTCTGCTCCTAAAAGTAAAAAGACCCATGAAAGAATGATTTGTAATAACTGAAGAGATAAAGGCTGCGCTGCTGGAAGAGCGCAAGGCCATATAGAAAAGTGATAATCCTAAGTGAGTCGAGGAATGTAAAAAGCTCTGGTACAAGTGTATTATTGAGAAGACTTACATAAAGGAGCAACATAATTTTTTTTTCCAATGGCAGGCTACAAAAGGAGTAACACAAAATATAAACACAAACACATAGTAAAATGAAAAAACAGAGAAAGACACAAATGCTTGGCTTTAGCCCATTAGGGCCCTGGCCTCCCAGTCTCGTCCGTGGAGGGTTGTGGAGTTGAATGCAGGGCAGTCAAGAAGATGAGCAATATAAATATTGATGAGTTAATTTTTTGATAAAAAAAGGTCACCTTACTTTTGATCACATCTCATATAAATGGAAAATAGGAAAAGTAGGTTAAAAATATTTTAGATGACAAATTTGTTCTTTACGCATTTCCTTTTGATAGCACTCATTGATGACTTGCCAATATTTGTCGCTTTCTGGTTATGCTGGAGGATATTCTATTAATACTTTTGTTAATACTAGAATTCAAAAGTAAAATAAAGAATCTCTAGTTTGATTAAAAGGAAATAATGGGGGAGGAGGGGGAGGAAATTTTATGGTAAAATATTTGATAAGTAGAAATAATGTAGAAAAAGAAATCAAAACAAACCTGTGTTTTTCAGGATATTCATTGAAAGCTTCCAATAAAGACTTTAACTTTGTTTTGTCAAAGCCAGAAATGTCCTAAAATTGGAAGAAAAAATTAACCACAAATTTATTATTAATACTCAAATTTTAATCGGCAGAGGGTCTATACGACTTTTCAAAGAAATAACTCCAGCACAAATAACATTTTAAATTTCATTAACAGACAAATACATATGCACCTGAAAAAACTGAATCACTATATCTCACTTAAATTTATTATGATGGAAAGAAAATAAGGGATGCAATGTAAGACGTAATCTTAAGACAATTGATAAAATGTAGCATTCAATCTCAAAACAATGATAATCTTCAAACAGGTAGTACAAGTCCTTTGGAAAAATTTTGCCTAGATACCTTTCCAAATTCAAAATCAATAAAATTCAAATTGAAAAAAAAAAAAAAAAAAAAAAAAAAAAAAAAAAAAAAAAAAAAACAGAAGTTCAGGGAAAAAGCAAAAAGATTTTTTAACAATAATATTTTTTACAAAAAGTACATCATTCTTGCAGCAATTAAATTGTATTTTAAGAAGCCTAAAACACTCATTCCTTTCTCAACCATCTAAGAGGTAAATGAAAAAAATGAGGAAAAAAAAAAAAAAAAAGAAAAGATCTTTTCCTGCAAACAATAGCTTTTCAAAGAAGGATACTGTAGAACATTTAATTTTTACACATTTTTGCAATTTCTTCCCACATGATTTTTTTTCTCTTAATTTCAACCAAAATGATACAGACACACATACACAAAAAAGGAAGAAGATTGAGTTAGATAACTTGTAGATAACAACAAATTGCTTTGCAGCAAAAATTTGAATTATTGTTAAGAATTCAAAAATAATACATATTTCAGCACTGTTGTAAATTAATAACAGGGAAATAACGGTTAATAAAAGCTAAAAATTGGGGGGAAAACACGGTTTTCAATTTCTCTTTTTAACACGCTGAAGACCCTAAATTCCTAACAATAGCTACATGTGCTAATGAAAATTTTATTGATTGTTTCAAAAATTAGCAGCTTTAAAGGGAGAATATACAAATATAGATTTTGTGGAAAGTGTAATGTTTTGTGACATAGCGATACTCACAAAATCTTCTGTTCAAATTATTACCTCTGAAAACAGTTAATTTCTTATGGACGGGGATAAAGAATAAGAAAGAAAGTCTAATGCACCAGAAAATGTAAAACATATATTTTTATTAATGGCCACAAGATCCAAGAAAGTTCAATGGAAAAAAGACAGATTTCTGGGAAAAATAAAAATTTGTAAGTTACATACCAGTAAATTAATTTGTACTACCAGTTAAAGAAATAGTCGAACCTCGTTAAAACCCTCTTTAAAGGACCTTTAAAATTAATTGTCTTATTAGACAAACAATATAAACAACGAACAGAAAAACAGGTATTGGAAATGTAGTTTGTTTTAGCAGTAATTCGCTTTAAGCCTGTTCAATTAACGAGGTTCGACTGCAATACACAGGATTGGCCAAAAAGCTGAAAATTACCTTTTTCTTCTTTAACTTTTGTAGAATTTCACTTTTTTTGCTCTGTACGTGGTAAACTTTTTCTCGTTTTGACACAGATACCTAAAAATTGGAAGACATGTTTAATAAATATAACATTTGACAAAAAATCTCATCACACACATTAATAAGAATCAAAGAAAATGTAAAAAAACCAAAGCTCTATGCAACCATGGCTTCTTATCTTTTTCAGAATGATAGAATACACTTGTTCAGTTGCTCAATGTGGTAGCTGTTACCTATTTAAAACATTTAAGCATTTTTGACATGACAATCTGTGGCAATTCCTCCACCTCAAGAAGAAAATTGTATTTTAAAGCCTGAATATGATTGAGCAGGCTGAACACATTGACTAATATTGTTTAGCATAAAATATCAATGAAAACAGCTGTATCTTGCAGTTCTTCAATGCAAAACCTTAACGTCAACTATGCAAGGAATGAAATGAAGTGAGAGAAAGGGGGGTTCAAACGAACCAAGCACTGCGAACAAAGGTCTATTGTACTAGAACTATGCAAGGAAAAAAAAAACCCCTAATTTTTTTGAGCTAAGTGTGATTTATTGGGTATTTTAATGAAATGGTTTCAAAGTTCCTACTTGGCTACATAATTTGATTTCTCCATTTTCTTATTTTTTTATCTGTTCTTTATTACCTCACAACATACAATTTTAGTTTAAAATTTGGAACCATTTTTTTAAAAACTTATGAATTATTAAACAATTGATTTATTTTTTCTTAATGGACTGAAAATTTGTCACACTAATTTTAAAATTAAAAAAAAAACAGAGCGGCAGTATTTTGAAATTTTATAGAGACAAAAGCTCACGCAGTACTTTTAATGGGAGTAAGAAAAAAGGGATTAAAAAAGAATATTTGAACTTGAAATTCTGTTTTTTAATAGTCATACAAGTGAGTGAAAGATAGCCCTTGACACAGACTTCTCTTACACACAGCTCCCTTTTTACTTGCACATGTGTGCATGTGAAAAGGGATCAATACATGTTGCCATTGAATTAATGTCTGAGAAACTGCCACCTTTAAAGGCATAGAATCAACAGAATTGAGAAGTCATTACTTCAATCTGTCTTTTAACAAAATACACTTCTAACACAAATGAACACTAGAAAGTTATTTTTGAGAGAACCTTCTTGAAATCCAACTTTTATAAGTTTAAAACATTTTAGAACAAGGTAGCATTCTCACTTTCTTTTTTTTCGTGAAATCTTGAAGCAAGTTGTTTGAAGTTTACATTTTATGAATAATATCAAAGAAAGAAAAAAATGATGCGTAAAACTATTTTTTTTGCAACTAGATATTAAAATATTTATATCAATAACAGTACAGTAGAGTCTTGAAAATCCGAGTTTCACAAGCCCGAGGTTTCGCTTCATTCAAGGAGACTCATTTCTATTTAAAATTTTTTTTTGCAAAGTTAAAAATCTGAAAATTGAAATACTTTGCTGTTATAAAAGAAGATCATTTAGAAACTAAGTAATTTAAAGATATTGCGAATTGTTGTCTGCAATACATGCCAATGTTCATTGATTATAAGAGAGATATTAATATACGTCATGGTGATAGCAATTTTATTGGAAAAACAAACTTGAAATAAACATTGTTGAATAACAAAGAACAAGTGAAAAGCTCTTTTGGAGCATCCAACTGCAATCAAAAAGGGATGTATAATGGTATAATACTCAAAGTCTAACAAGTTATATAGATTGAATTTTAACTGATACAACTAATTTTCTGACATATGTGACATAGGCTTACACACAGATGTAGCGACAAAACTTGTCTCAGGAGCAGTTAAATGCATTTTTGTGGCATTTAAGTTTACACATATAAATAAACACAAACATCTTTAAAATGTTAACATACTCTTAGGGGAGTTAAAATGAAAATTTATGTTGAAATTTGAGTGCTAAATTTTTCATATAAACAATAATTGTTTTCCTTTTTACAAAGATGCTAAAAGGGGATGTTCGTAAGTTGTCTGAGCAGGGTAAAGTTACGATTGTTAAGAATTCTCTGGACAGTCAGAGTTTTCAGTAATTCGAGGTAGTGCGAGTCTCAAATACCTTGGATTTTCCGGACTCTACTGAAAACACAATGCAACTATAACATTCCAATGACATAAATGGTTTCGATATCAAAGAATACTGCAAACTTTTTTAGCATCCATCATGATATCGGAGATATCATAGAGTTCCAAAATGCCTGGCACAGTTATAACCAGCAACTGGAAGTGTTTCGTAGAACTTGCATAAGATATGATTTTTCCAGCATTAGACGTCTGCTTAAGGAGGTGTTCCATATCTTTCAGATTATAAACGTGGATTTCTCCCTTTGAGTTAAGCAAAGATAAAATCTTTAAAAAGAGAAATATTAATTATTGTAACCATTATAATATTAATACAGTATGGGACCATAAATTCCGGAATCCGAAAGACCTAAAACCCAGAGCTTCTTTCCTTTAAAGAAAGTAAGTCTAAATTCTCAAAATTGTAATTTTCAGCTATTACTTCTTGAAAATAAAGTATTAGTGGCAGCTTATTTTTAAGTTTTGCCAAGGTGACCAGTCATGTATAGCGTTATTCTGTAACTGTGAGGCAATTCTCACAGCACCTGCTTTCAGTCAACAATAATTCTTTACATTTTCTCACTAGTATACTATACATATATAACACATTGGGGGAAAACAAAAAGTAAATTTTAGTATTAATATGATG
>JAXGGA010013308.1:0-35717 GCA_038373865.1 Uloborus plumipes | reverse complement strand
TAAACAATGGATTTCATATTTAATCATTTAGGACAAATCGCTTTAAATTTGAGCAAAAATTTGGAGATTTTCCTCATTTTCTTCAGAATTCCTTTATCAAACCTTATGTAAATTAAGACTAACAAAACCTGAAATATTACGAATCAATCAGTACCTGGTACGACTTTCAGTTCGTTGGAGTTCAGGAGAAAAAAGCAGGACATAGAAAGATACTCGGTTTAAAATTTTCAAAAAGACCATAGAAAGGAGTTTCATTATGCAATCCAGAGAAGCCTGGCGTTCAAAATGGTCATTATTACCATTACTGTGATCCCAATTTCTTTTTCGAAAGATTTCTGCAGGTTCCCGTTATCGAACCCGGACCACGATAGGATGGGACCAATCGGAAAGAAAGTAGCCCGGGAGCTAACTGTTGGAAAACTGCAAATCGTGATAAGAAGATGCCACTTGGTGGGAATGTTGTTTAGGTCTATACATTGAAATTAAGACCCAGAGGCACTTTCAAAAACCGTTTTAATCCAAGATGGCGGCGTTTTTCAAAATGGCGGCCTATGCTACTGCTTTTGCAATTCAACTCACACAAAAGAGGTTTTTATATCAAATTATATGTTTTTCAGGCCAAGGATTTCATTTAGTGTGTTGAAAAAAAGCTAAATGTTCATTTTGATGTTTATTTTTTTATTTATTTTTAAGAATTATATTGTTTACGAGAAGACTACATGTAGTATGCAAAATCTTTTAGAAAGTTAGCCAAATTGCGACCGAAGAAAATAAACTGGGAAACCTGGTGCGGTGGTAACCTAACCATGCTCAAATTAGTCTCCTAAGAACTCCACACATATCTCCCAGCGGTGCTGCTATTGTTAGAAGCATTCCGAGAAGGCCCGTTTAGTCTGTGGAGTTAGCGACAAAAACAGCCGAAATATTTCACTTCTGGATATCAGTGTGAAATTAGGTACATTTCATTTCATTTCACACCTCCAGGGTCCCCCGTACCTACCACAGCATCGTGGTTTAACCGGGACGAAATTAGGTACAGAGCTTATGTACATATATAAGAACGAAAAACCGCCGGGAGACACTTGATCAGGGGTCATGAACTCCCGTGATGACGTCATCAAGATGGCCGCTTTTACAGGTAAATACGTTCGTTTAATTGCTTAAAACTCCATCATAGATTGAAATATTGCAAAACTCAAATGTATCATTTGAAAGCTCTTTGAAAGAGCTATTTGGAAAGATTTAATTTTTCTTTCTGAGGACAAGGTCCCACCTGTAACGACGTCATCAAAATGGCCGCTTTTACAGGTAAATACGTTTGTTTAACTCCCCGTAAAACTCCATCATAGATTTAAATATTTCAACATTCAAATATATCATCTGAAAGCGCTTTAAAAGATCTATTTAGAAAGATTTAATTTTTCTTTTTGAGGTCAAGGGCCCACCTGTGATGACATCATCAAAATTGCCGCTTTTACAGGTAAATGCTCTCATGTAACTGTTTAAAACTCCATCATAGATTTAAATATTGCAAAACTGAAATATATCATCCGAAAGCGCTTTAAAAGAGCTATTTTATAGTGCTTGGTTTTATTTTCTAAGACAAATAGTTGAAAAGTTATAACAGTTTTAAATTGAAAATGTATAACAAACGTATTTACCAGTAAAAGCGGCCATTTTGATGACGTCATCACAGGTGGACCCTTGACCTTAAAAAGAAAAATTAAATATTTCTAAATAGCTCTTTTAAAGAGCTTTTAGATGATACATTTGAGTTTCGCAATATTTGAATCTATGGTGGAGTTTTAGGGGGAGTTAAACGAACGTATTTACCTGTAAAAGCGGCCATTTTGATGACGCCATTGCAGGTGGGCTTTTGACTTTAGAAAGAAAATTTAAATCTTTCTAAATAGCTCTTTTAAAGAGCTTTCAGATGATATGATTGAGTTTTGAAATATTTAAATCTATGATGGAGTTTTAGGGGGAGTTAAACAAATGTATTAACCTGTAAAAGCGGCCATTTTGATGACGTCATTACAGGTGGGACCTTGACCTCAGAAAGAAAAATTAAATCTTTCTAAATAACTCTTTTAAAGAGCTTTCAGACGATATATTTGAGTTTTGCAATACTTCCATCTATGATAGAGTTTTAAGCAGTTAAACAAACGTATTTACATGTAAAAGCGGCCATTTTGATGACGTCATCATAGGTGGGCCCTTGACCTCAGAAAGAAAAATTAAATCTTTCTAAATAGATCTTTTAAAGCGCTTTCAGATTATATAGTTGAATTTTGAAATATTTAAACCTATGATGGAGTTTTAGGGGGAGTTAAACAAACATATTTACCTGTAAAAGCGGCCATTTTGATGACGTCATCACAGGTGGGCCCTTGACCTTAGAAAGAAAAATTAAATCTTTCTAAATAGGTATTTTAAAGAGCTTTCGGATGATATATTTGAGTTTTGCAATATTTGAATCTATGATGGAGTTTTAGGGGGAGTTAAACAAACGTATTTAACTGTAAAAACGGCCATTTTGATTACGTCATCACAGGTGGGCCCTTGATCTTAGAATGAAAATTTAAATCTTTGTAAATAGCTCTTTTAAAGAGCTTTCAGATGATATATTTGAATTTTGAACTATTTAATCTATGATGGAGTTTTAGGGGGAGTTAAACAAACGTATTTACCTGTAAAAGCGGTCATTTTGATGACGTCATCACAGGTGAACCCTTGACCTTAGAAAGAAAAATTACATCTTTCTAAATAGCTCTTTTAAAGAGCTTTCAGATGATACATTTGAATTTTGCATTATTTCAATCAATGATCGAGTTTTAAGCAGTTAAACGAACGTATTTACCTGTAAGAGCGGCCATTTGATGACGTCATCATAGGTGGGCCCTTGACCTCAGAAAAAAACATTAAACCTTTCCAAATAGATCTTTTAAAGAGCTTTCAGATGATATAGTTGAGTTTTGAAATATTTAAATCTATGATGGAGTTTTAGGGGGAGTCAAACAAACGTATTTACCTGTAAAAGCGGCCATTTTGATGACGTCATTAAAGGTGGGACCTTGACCTCAGAAAGAAAAATTAAATCTTTCCAAATAGCTCTTTCAAAGAGCTTTCAAATGATACATTTGAGTTTTGCAATATTTCCATCTTTGATGGAGTTTTAAGCAATTAAACGAACGTATTTACCTGTAAAAGCGGCCATCTTGATGACGTCATCACAGGAGTTCATGACCCCTGATCAAGTGTCTCCCGGCGGTTTTTTGCTCTTATATATGTACATAAGCTCTGTACCAAATTTCACACTGGTATCCGGAGGTGAAATATTTCGGCTGTTTTTGTCGCTAACTCCACAGACTAAACAGGCCTTCTCGGAATGCTTCTAACAATAGCAGCACCGCTGGGAGATGTGTGTGGAGTTCTTAGGAGACTAATTTGAGCATGGTTAGGTTACCACCGCACCAGGTTTCCCAGTTCATTTTCTTCGGTCGCAATTTGGCTAACTTTCTCACAGATTTTGGATGCTACATGTAGTCTTCTCGTAAACAATATAATTCTTAAAAATAAATAAAAAAATAAACATCAAAATGAACATTTAGCTTTTTTTCAACATACTAAATGAAATCCTTGGCCTGAAAAACATATAATTTGATATAAAAACCTCTTTTGTGTGAGTTAAATTGCAAAAGCAGTAGCATAGGCCGCCATTTTGAAAAACGCCGCCATCTTGGATTAAAACGGTTTTTGAAAGTGCCTCTGGGTCTTAATTTCATTGTATAGCCATTAGCAACATTCCTACCAAGTGGCATCTTCTTATCACGATTTGCAGTATTCCATTGATTTTTGACAGTTAGCTCCCGGACTAAAGACCTTTCTAACAAAAAAAGAATTTTTGAAATCGGTTCAGGCGTCTTCGAGTGATCTTGAAACATACCGAAAAAAAAAAAATTTCTCCGACGAATTGTATAACCTCCTCCTTTGTTGAAGTCGGTTAAAAAACTGAAACAATTTGCTTTTTTTGTGCCAATAACATGACAAACAGATGGCACACAGGGCAAATGGTGTATAGTCAATGCAAATTATACCAAAAAACCGCAAAAACCTTTCCCATACTTGTAAATACATCGACTTCCAAAAGTCGGAAGTGGTGGAGGGCAATTGATCCCACTCACAACCCAACCAAATGACGCGTCGTTCTTCAGCACATTTCTGATTCAGTTCCAAGTTACCCTAAATGATGGGGTAATTTTGAACAAGGGTAACAATTGATTTTAAATGATTTGTAAAATCGTTATTTCTCAATTGTGGATGGCTCTGCAACACTATGGAAGCTTTTCTTCAGTGGAATGCCAGTACATGCAATTACATTTTTTAGATACGAGTACAGGCCACCTTGTCTAGTTGTCAGAAGAGTCTAACCGTGATGGCGTTGGCCTCGGGTTCGAATCCCGGTTCAGGCATGGATGTACTTTCACTCTCTTCTGCCCTTGTCCTTCCTCTGTGTGAATGAGTGTGTTGTGAATGGCTGTCTGCCCTATAAACGGGTCTTATGGCATGCGTGTTGAGTTAAATCGGACTTCCACCTTGATGGTGCTCGTAAAAACGGAAGCCGTACTTATTCCGCCTTAAATCGGGTAGATGCGTCTGCTCAGGCTCGGGTACTCAACTGGTTTCAGAAACAACAAGATATGAGTGAGGCAGTTATAATATAGACAAATAGTAGATCAATGCTGTCCCAAGTAGCATCAACTCATCGGATTTTGCTCGGCCGATCATCGAACTTCTCGTAAGCTGATCCTGTAACGCACGATGACATCGTTCCGATTAGAATCCGAGCACGGTTTTCGACGAGCTACTTTTCATCGGAAAGCGATATCCTTCCGATCAATTTTCAACAAAATTGATCCTAAATTTATCGGCACGGGACTGCACTGCTCGTAAATTGCTCCAAATCTCATCGTAATTCGAGCGAAACTCATCGGATTTTGCTGCTCGGATTCTGTTTGGCCGATGAGACATATTGGAGCAATTCCCGATGAGAACTCATCGGAATCGATCATCGACCGATGAGAATTTCATCGGATTTCGATGAATGGCCGATGAGATTATGCTGCTAGGGATGGTACCGTAATTTCAAACTTGATTACAAAATAATGTGATGCGTAATTTTGAAAGTAAACATCTATCGCATTTTAGTTTTTTAAGTTCGTGACAAAATTCATAAAGTACTACGTAGTACATTTTTCATTAACATTTTAAAGACCTTTTCTATATTGTTTGTCAATTAAAAAGGTTAAAATAAGAACTTTTTTCTGATTCACGTAGCAATTAAAAAATATTAGAAGAAAAGCAGTATTTTAGAGAAACAGTTAATTGTGTGATAAAAATAATTCTAATCGTATTAAAAACAAGGCATTTTCAATTTAGAGATGCCCACATTGCCCACTGCCCAGGAGCAGAGTGCACCATGAAAATGTTTAGGGGTTATTTCTAAGTATTTTTACTATTTGAAGCGAATTTCTGGGTGCATCATTGTTCTTGGGGGAACACGCACTACTGTAAAAATGTTTACTGTGCTGCTTCTTAACTATGGCGCCTTTTCTGGTGTGTGTGGTGCATTGAAAAATTTAGATAAACACCTTTAGCAAAACAAAAAGCAATTAGTTACATCTTCTCTTTGTCATTCACAAGATTCGAAAACACCCTCTTGAAACAAACACACAAATACACCTTTTCGAACCCTTTCACTCGTGTGGAAAACACAAAACTGATGTCAGGAATCTTTGTTTTCCTAGCACAAAGAAAACTGTTTGAATAATGACATTACCTCGCGAATTACCATAACAAGAACGCATCGGTACACAACCCAATTATTGAAAGTTATACAACTTTCTTTGAACGACATAATGGTTACCGTTCAGGAAGACAATGAGAACGGACGGCAAAATTTCTTTTGTCCCGCAAGGAAGTATTGTCCAGGATGAAAATAAACGATTTAAAAACTTCAAGGTTGCAAATCGGTTGCGCCATTGATGCTCCCTTCACTTTCCTTCTTTTCTCTAATTGTTTGGAGCTCAGGTATTTGAACTTTCATAAAAGGTAAAATGAATCGGTAAATGATATAAGCTCGACACGAAACAGAGAATCAAGGCCGAAGTTTAATAAAATGGTCTTTCAATTTTGTAGAACAATAAATTGGTGCTTACTTTTTATTGAATGCGGCAGAGAAATGAAAACAAAATAAAGAACGAATGTAACAAATTTTGCACAAGAAAAGCAGTTTTCACCAAGGAGCTGGTGACCAAGGAGCTGTTCTTCAGGATGTTGGAAAGTAACTGTAACAGCAGGTGGAATAAGAACATACATATCTAAAGGGTGAGTTTCAAAACTATGTTTATAAACGAGAATAGCTCGTTTGCAGTAGCGTTTTCAAATATGTTTTCACTCCAAAAATCTCAAAAAAAAAAAAAAAATTAAAGGTTTTTAATTAATCTCTCCGTCAATGAATGCCATTCGAAAACGCGATCTAGCTAAAAACACTCTTGATCAACTCTCCTTTCAGACAAAATGAAATTCAAAATCGGTCCATTCTTTTAGGCGCTAGAATGGCACAGACAGATACACAGACGCGTCACACTTCATAACCCCCTTCCTTATTGCGTCGGGAGTTATAAACGTAACAAGTTTTCAGGCAGTATTTTTCATTTTTCTCTGTACTTATATTTTTCTCTCTCCCTCCTCTTTTTTATTCCACAGTAAATCCAATGGCGTATGCCAATGGCAGTGAATTCCGAAAGAACATAATTTGCAGATACCAATGACTTACGAGTTTCGATTCGTTTCGAGTTCACCTTATTCATGCATTAATAAAATTCCTCGTTATAATTATTATTTTTACTTATTTATTTTACTTCACATTCCCACTAAATCTATTCACAAAAATTTTGGCTCCTAATTTTTGCTTAGCAACAAGGGATCAAATTAGGTCTGGGCATGGGTGCCCACCTAGAGGGAGAGGGTGTTATGGCGCATTGAAAATTTTAGGTATTCTCTTTTCCAGATATATTCTTTTTTTTTTTTTTGGAGTGGAAAGGGGGGGGGGTCCTCGATCTGGGTTGGTTTACATATGAAGCAACTTAAAAAAAGGGGTTGTGAGAAAAAACGAAGGAAAATCAAAGTTTTAGACGCGTTATTGAAGAAGAAAATAACAATTGGCAGAAGAAACTCATCTGTTTTGGGCAAAGACATGGTACTAGTTTCAGAGTGGGCAATACTATGGAGCAAACTGATAGCTTTTCATGCACCTTACTCAAACCACAAAAGTCTATTTACATCCCTTTGCTTGACACTGGTGTTGAAAAAAAATGCCAATGATCCCCTACCCCTCGATAAAACCCCGCACACACTAGTAGTTGGCACACCAAGTCTCAAAATATTATTCCTATTCAGATTCGGTTACATCAGTGATTCCCAAAGTAGTCCACAGGGACCCCCAGGGGTCCATGACGGTCTCTAAGGACTCCGGCAAAAAAAAAGGAAAATCAGCAAAAAAAAAAAAAAAAATGGGGGTGCATGCGATGCAAAAAGGGATCCAAGAGCCTGAATCTATTTTAGACACGTTTTCAATAAAATTTACGTACTCTATAATAGTACTAAATTAATATTACTTGAATTAAAAAAAAAAAAAAGTTAATGCGTGTAATGCTACACCTTAAATGTGATAAATATTTAGCCTAACGTTAAAAAAATTGTACCGTCTATAACCATTCTTGTCACTAAAAATATTCTTTTTTATACTCTTATTTCCAAAAGTAATACTACCACAATTGTATTTTATGCCATTTTAATTAGTAAAAGTACACATGAAAAGTTATATTTGTTTTTCCTTTTAATTTCCCACTTTGTAGTAAACTATCAGAATGTCTCTTGCATAATCAAAAAAAAAAAAAAGGTTTAAAGTCGACTATTAAAAATATTAGTGTCAAGAGTTTTCCAATACCCTCAGTGCAGAAATTCACACTATCGTGCAATTATTAAATTTGTTCTGTGACATTTCCATATATCTGCTTTTATGTGATGATTAAAAAAAAATAGACTAAACTTAGGCTCATAATTCACGGTTTTGAAACGATTAAGTACAAATATTACAGTGCCTTACTATGTGGAACTAGCACTACGTAGGGGGTCCATGAGTAACAGAAAAACTCGGCAAGGGGTCCACAGAATTAAAAAGTTTGGGAAGCCCTGGGTTACATCATCGCCGATAGTAGTTAAGGCGTGCATTTTATGAGAGAAAAGGGTTGAAGTTCAATAAATTAATGACCCACAGGCTCGTTGCCATTCAAGGATACATTAAAGAGTCGGAAGAAAGAATCGCTTGTTCGGCGTTACATGATTCTCAAAAGCGTCCTTGACACTTCCCGTTAGGTATGAAGATCAGGAACTAAAAACTGCGTCTTCCAAATGAAACCAGAATGCTAAGCAGTTAGTATCTGGAAGATTTTGTTTATTGACGCGTTTTAATGTGCCAGCAAGCATGCCCTCAGGAAGACCAAAAAATGATGGCCTTGTAGTTATGCAATAATCAGTATGAGCAAAAAGCGGGATATTAATTATTTATTTCCCCTCGGGATTTTTGTTATTTATATTTTTTGTATATTTATATCTGTTTATACGCAGCCTCAAAATTGAGCCCAGAAATGCTAATATATAGTTTTCTCATTTTGCAGCTAGATATGAAAAGATGAATCCAGATTTTGAACGTGTGAAACAAAGGTGTTAGTACGAATTCGAAAGAATAAAGGTAAAATCCTGAGTTCAGAAAACTAGCATTTTAAGTGGAGATCTTTAACATAGCGTCTACGGCGGCATGGGGAATATTCGGTTCTGGGATTTTTTTGTCCGTACAAGCGGGGTATTCGTTTATCCATTACCCGAATTTTAAGAAAGTTGGAAGACACTGCGTCGCGCTTTTGAACTCGTTAGTAGGAATACCTTTTGTCATTTCGGAAATAGTACATACAGGCGGCTCATTTCGAATTTTCCCAAGAGTAACGGGCAGTGGCGCATGCAGGGTTGTTTCCTGGGAGGAGCTAAGTGACCCCCCTTAGAAAGTTTTCGAATTTGAAGTCCTAGAGAAAAGACAGCAGCCATTTTTCTTTAATATTAAAAAAGAGGTTGGAAGCTATCTCTTGCAAATTTCCAAAAGTTAAGTCCAAAAAAAAAAAAATGTTTCAAGCAGTTTGGTTTTATCAAAGCGGTTCATCTTTATATTTCTGGGAGGGGCTGAAGCACCTTAGCTCCCCCCGTGGGTGCGCCACTGGTAATGGGGGAAAAGGTAAACACTGAATACATAATAGGGAAATGACAACACACACGCCCACATACATGTAAATACACAGCATTCTCAAAACCATGAGGGGGCCTGGCCAATTCAAATGACGGGCCTGTGGACACGTATAAAAAATCAATTATTTCAGAGCATGCATCAGAAAAACCACTGTTACACTAGAAAACCGCTGGGAAACTAAGATTCCATGAACTTTTCTATAATAGTCCTTAAATCCCTATTTTCTTTTTTCCTTAACCCACTCCCACTGACTGGGCTCAATTTAACCCATTTATGCCCAGTAGCCTAAAAACGGGACGCTTGTTAGTTACTGCATACAAAAACCTGTAATGGGTATATCCTTTTACTAAAGCTGTTTTTCACAAGTTAAATAGTCCTTCTTCTTGAGAAAACCAGATAGAACCACAAGTTGGACATCAGAGTTTATTTATTGACAACTATTTTCAGACAAAGCAGTCTAGCAACGATCCAGCATGGGTAGCCGCAGAAAATAAGTTTTTTTTGCGAACTTATTTTCCATAAAACTAAACTATTTCAAAATGATTTGCTTAAAATTGATCACAGATGCCTTTTGTAATGTTACTTTGCAAAAGTAAAGTTAAGTAAGGTCGCATTTTGCTCACATATCTGCAAAATATCCCATAAATAGGACGTTAAATAATTAATAAATATAGCAACGGCGAACTATTTCAAGCCTAAAATGTATGTAAACCATTCCAAGTAAGAGTTTTAAGCAGATAAAAATTGAAAAGAATTGTTTAAAAAAACTTGGGCATAAATGGGTTAAAGAAGTTGCTTAAATATATGGGTATTTTTTATGCATAAAAAACTAATTTTAAATTTATGTACTGAATTTACACAAATTGCGCTAGAAAGCCTTTTACATGATAAATCTTATAACAAGGTTCCAGGAAAAGTTGTACTTCATGTCATTCACACCTAATTCAAGTAACATTCCTATTTTTGTTTTTCCAATTGTTTTGAGTAAGAAACAACGAGATTTCAATGAAACCCTTCCTTCATTAAATTAGGAGGTATCTAGCTTGTAAACTGTCCGAGCATTCTTCAGAAAATTCATTAATGACATTTAAACGATGAAATTGCGGTTGTTGCTCGTGGAAATCGCGGTAAAAGCAGCCAAAGGGTTTAAGTATGATCATGTCCGAATTTTTAGATGATCCAACTAAAAATTCCAACTGTTTTCTGTAACAAATTGTTGGTTGAGTAAAAGTGATTAAGGAGCTGAATAAAACAAAACTTATTAAAGTTTTGTTACATTTATTTATTTTTTGTGTATTAAAAAAATAATTTAAACTTTGGGTTGATGCCTGAAAATAAGTTAAGTATATGCCATCCTTGCTCATATTATCAGATGTTATTATGAACCGTATGACTGGTTTTGTACTTTCCCCTAGCAGCACAATCTCATCGGTCGATGATCGGCCATTCATCGAAACCCGATGAAATTCTCATCGGCCGATGATCGGATTCCGATGAGTTCTCATTGGGAATTGCTCCAATATGTCTCATCGGCCAAACAACCCGAGCAGCAAAATCCGATGAGTTTTGCTCGAAATACGATGAGATTTGGAACAATTTACGAGCAGTGCAGTCCCGTGCCGATGAATTTAGGATCAATTTTGGATGCTCTGCTTATTTTCATCGGGAAAGTTGATCGGAAGGATATCGCTTTCCGATGAAAAGTAGCTCATCGAAAACCGTGCTCGGATACTGATCGGAACGACGTCATCGTGTGTTACGGGATTTGTTCGCGAGGAGTTCGATGATCGGCCGAGCAAAATCCGATGAGTTGATGCTACTTGGGTCATAACAAATACTGAATACTCACCTCAATCATTAAAATATTCAGTTAAAAGGAGATAAAAATTGTCACTTATGCAACTCGGATAAGATTCAAATTATTTAGAATGCTACTTAGTTGTTCAAAATGTAAACTGCGCACAGTTCGCATTTTTCCAATGATCATTTAGAACATCAAGAATTGCTATTGTGTTTAGTTTTGCAACAGCCACAAGAAAAATGTGTAGGAGTCTTGCAAGATTATATTTTTGTATTATGCCTTTACCAAAAAAAGAATCAATTCTCTATTAAAATTAAAATTGCAGAATGTTTCTTTCTCATAAACCTGCTAATTACAAAAACATGATATTTTACAATATCAGTTTAAAAGTTCATTGTGTCATCCATCAAAAGTTTTTAAAAAATCCATACATAAAAATAATAATTGAAATAATCAGTATTCAACAAAAAATAAGTTTATTATACCAGCAATTTGATGTTGTACAATTTATACCATTTAGTAAAACCGTGAATTGCAGTATTTGTGATATTTCATTCCTCCATTACTATTGATATTTAACATTCAACAACCACTGTCATTAATAATCATACAGGGAAAAGATATTACAAATTAATAAGCTCTAATACCAGGGAGAGGTCATTTTTTAAAATAAAATATGCTACATTTTACAACCAATATTTTATTTTCTTTCAATTATTTTGAAATACTGTCGGCCCTGCTTAATCGGGTAACGGATAAACGAATACCCCGCTTATACGAATAAAATCTCTCAGAACCAAATATTTCACAGGAACTGACAGTATTCGTTTAAGCGAGGCCGACAGTAATAATAATAATAATACAAAGCAAACTGATGCTCTAACACAAAGGTTCCCCAACTTTTTGGGCCACGGATCCTTAGAGCTGCACATTTACGCCAAAGAACCCCATTTTTTTTACTAACCAAATCGAAAAATGCGAACAATATGGAAGTTAAATACTAATCATTTGCTATCATAATTACTTTCTTTTAAATAAAAAAAACTTAGAGAGGAAACTTGAATCTAGGGTTCAGTGGAACCCACTTTGGGAACGGCTGTTCTAACACACAAATGCAAACACAAAGTTTTGTAGTAAAAAATTTTACTTCATAAGATTTGAAATGAACATGATTACAATAAATAAAAACACAACAAAATAATAAAATATACAACTAAAAATACAACAGTAAAACTGAAAATACAAAAACACAACAAAAACATATTCACTCCATAGATATAAAAACAATACTATTTTGATACTAATAAAGATATTTAACAATAAAACACTAGTAATATTTCACAAAATGAGATACGTAATTAATCTTAAATATAATATAACCTGTGCTATATTCATCAAAATATTTATTTGATTACAAGCAATAATGTTAAAATAACTACTAAAATCTTGTGCATAATATGTTGTTAAAAAAAGCAAGGTATTGAAAAGGTCACCCTACACAACAAAATAAATACATTAAAACTTTAATTTGAGTAAAAATAACCAATCACAACACATTTTTGCAACTAACCTTTTTAAAACACAATATTCTCAATTATTCATCAGTCACTTGCTCACAATCTATGTCAAAATTTATTAATTAATATTACTAGTAAAAAAAATAATTGTTTGTTTTTTATTTCAGTCTCAGAAAATTCAAGTAAATGCATTAAAATTTAGAATTTTCATTCACAATGCGTCTATGACATCACCTTAAGATATATCAGCATCATTACCATAAGCACAACAATCTCGTGGTGGGCCCTGGGATTCTTCAGAAGCATTTTTAATTCCACCTTCCTGCCATAAATTGATTTCCCAATATTAATTTCTAGATTGGCAAAACTCTTCATCTGAGCATTAACTCCGAGCACAACTTTTCTAAGGTCTTCCTCTCGAACATCCAAATAAAATCAGGAGTTGCATTAAAGACCTTAAGGACCATTCTCTCTGTATTCATTCACAGAAAGTGACCTGGACATCTGATTCTACTTAGTTATGTGAATTTAATAACATCTTTCTAAGTTTAACAGAGCTTGAAGTCAAAAAAAAAAAAAAAAGAAAGAATTGCTTACAGAAGTAAAAATACAGATAGCATTTCAGAAAATTTCAACATGAAATACAGTGGAAATCTAACTTGACATTCAAGTAACTAAACCTTCTCATCATGTGACATTTTTCCAATGCTTAGTCCAGTGTGCTAATGTCAATGGCCAAGACGTATTTACAAGTACCATTATAAGCCAACTTCCGCTAGTTGTTCCAGCCATTTTTTTTCCCCTTTGATATTATTGTGGACTAAACATTTCTGAGAATTTTTTATAGGGTTTCTTCATCAATCTTTTTCTGAAAAAAGTTCTTTCAGAAGATTTTCCCTTACACCCTGGGGGGAAGAAGGCACCATGAAACAAGTTGTTCAAACTGTGCAAGCACAGCTTTTTGCTTTAATAGACCTGACTGAAAAAGAATGTTTATTTATTCTCAAAAACTATGGATATAATTCTCATGAAGTATTCCAATTTGATACATTCTATTTTGTTATGTAACTCTACAAAAAAAAAAAAAAAAAGAAAACTTTTACTCAAATTAGTTTTTAAAACTTGACTGGAAAGTACTAGTAAATGAGTATGCAGGAAACTCTTCAGAATTGAAGTAATGGCATCTCAGTAAGTTGACGCTCACACACGCATTACTGGGACTTCTAATTTATTTCTCTAAGTCAAATTAATTACAAAATTTGTAATGGTGCAAAGTCGTTTGGACTGGCCCAAAGATACTTTAAATGACTGTACTAATGATTTTAAAAAATATTCTATTTGAAAGGTTCATTTTATAATAGGAATATTTTGGATATTGATTTTGATGGATAGCTAAGATTTGGCCTACAGGCAAATGAGAATCTAGCTCTAGATTTACTTCCGGTTACATTAAACACTTGACGTAGTACATTAGATATCTGGTAATAGTAGTTACCGGGGCATTCAATACATTTCTTTTTTTTTTTTACAGCATAGCATAATACTAACAGGTAATAAATAAAAATTTAGGATGATTGAGATTTTGGCAAAGGTTGCCGATTTTTGAAAAATAATCATCTCATTCTGATCTCATTGGAAAGACTGAAAATCATTTACGACTAAAATTTGAAACCATAATTGCAAAGTCTTAGTTGTTGAAATATTTTCAAAAATCTCAATTTTTTTTCTAGCTGCATTACAGAATCACAGAAGTTTTGAAATGTGTACTTTGGAAGCACTTTGATATGGACTTTGGCAGTAGTAAAGCAGAATTAGAATTAAATACTCAAAATAGGTCAGCAATAAAAAATTCAATCAACAGGAATTTGGTGTCGCCTTTGGTTGGGGCTCCCCAAATGCCCTGATGTAAATTCAGTCTCTAAATCTTGCAATTACATGTTTTAAATAACTTCAAAATTAAATACATTTTTAAAAATCAACAAACCCGTTAACAACCACCAAACAACTGCAAGTAGCCATCAGCTAGGGCAGCAACATAACACCTTGTTATAGTGTAATTTGAACATTACAAAAAGAGGGAATTCAAATGGTTGTTTAACCCATCTATGCCCAAGTTTTTTTTAAACAATTTTTTCAATTTTTATCTGCTTAAAGCTCTTACTTGGAATGGTTTACATACATTTTAGGCTTAAAATAGTTCGCCGTTGCCATATTTATTAAGTTATTTAACGTGCTGTTTATGGTATATTTTGCAGATATGTGAGCAAAATACGACCTTACTTGACTTTACTTTTGCAAAGTAACATTACAGAATCCATCTGTGATCCATTTTAAGCAAATCATTTTAAAATAGTTTAATTTTATGGAAAATAAGTTTGCAAAAAAAAAGTTACTTTCTGTGGCTACCCATGCTGGATCGTTGCTTGACTGATTTGTCGGAAAATAGCTGTCAATAAATAAACTCTGGTGTCCAAATATAGTGGCTCTATCTGGCTTTCTCAAGAAGGACTATTTAACTTGTGAAAAGCAGCTTCAGTAAAATGATATACCCATTACAGGTTTTTGTATGCCGTAACTAACAAGCGTCCCGTTTTTAGGTTACTGGGCATAAATGGGTTCATGATTTTGAAAAACAGCAATCTCGAGCACTATTAGAAAATGCAGAGAAAAAGTACAATTTAAAATTTTTTATCAATTCTCCACAAACTAAGTCCAATAGTTATTTTCCCTTCAGTCTTAAATTCAGTGCATGCAAAACACTCACAATTCTTCATTGCTTTTAATGAACTTAAATGCTTAATGCATACTACATTTCTTTAATGAAGGTTGCAATGTTTACATCTATTAGCTCTTTTAATTAATTAGCAATAATTCCACTCATTTGCACTCAGAGAGTTTAAAAAAACCCTGAAACTACTTAAAATTTTTATTGCAAGATTGTTTTACTTAGAATGTATTCAATAAAATTTAAATAATAAATTTCAAAACAAACAAATAGAATGTAAATAAACTCATAATTACCAGAAAAAAGAAGAAAATTAATTAATATGCACTTTAACATTAGTCACCAGCTAAACTAAATACTCAATGAGATTTTAAAAAGCATTACAACCTCTATAATTAATAATAATGATACATTTTGAAGTAAAACACTAAGTAGAACTGAATTACATGTTTTTTACACACAAAAAAAGCATAATAAATTTACAAATGGATAATAAAAGTAAAGAAAACAATGTTAAAAACACAAATGAGCAGAGAAAAATCCAGACATTTTCCATAATTTTGGTGTTTCAAAGAATGCTTTTTTCATCACAAATTTTAATGTTTAAAACGTGTAATGTAATGATAATTAATAATTAAAATTAATTCTATTAAGATTTAGTGAACAATTCAAGCGCAGGGTTTCAAGATCACGTAGACAAATAAAGAATATTCCAAGCATTTTAAATACATTCAGAACATGTACATTCTTTTCCTTCTATCAATGAAGTTAAAAGAGATAAGCTTAAGGTAGAGTTAACACAGAAAGTTTATATTTCATATAAAGTAAAAGATATCACATAAAAAAGTGACCACTCATTGAAATTTCACAACATTTAAATAGTTTACAAATCGTGGGGTGATGCGTGACAGTAGCTAAGTAACTACAATTCTTTTTTTTTTAACTACTTCAAAGAAAACTGAACAAATTAATATTTTCTCACAATTTTTGGAGAATGTGAACTTGATTAATTGTTTTTGAACTACAATCTCTGACTTTTATTTAGTTAGAAACCTCTAAGTATTCTTTGGAACAAAAATGTTCGACAAAAGTGACACATTCTATTTTGTCAAAATTTGTAGTTACCCAGTTGTAGTACTCAGAACACGAAAAGTTATCAGGAAAACAAGAACTTGATAGTTTCAAACATATCAATAAACGTATCACAATTAACAAATTTACAAAAACAAAAGCATCTGCTTAAATGCAAGGAAGGAAAGATTTTTTTTCTTTTCTTTCAGACTATTAGATCTAAATCAAACTAAATGCACAAAGGAAAAAAAATGCAAGAGAGAGAAAGAAAAGAAAAGGAAAGGAAAAAAGAGTCTTATCAGATAAATTATTCAAGACGAAAGAAATTTTTTAACTATTGGTTTTTGAACTTTTTACAAATACATCAAGACTAATACAGTCAAACCCGTTTATCTCGAACCTGCTTATCTTGAGAACCTCTCTATGTAGAAATTTTTCAATTTCCCTGCTTTTACAGCATTTAATGTTTTTTCTCATGTTTATCTCGAATGATTTTTCCCGAAAACCTCTATATCTCGAATGTTCACGACTCTCATTTTTGAATTTCATCTCCAGCCACCTTTATCAATGGTATAACTTGGAGACAAAAATCATCTTTTGCACAATCATTCAAAGACTATGTCCGTACTTAAAGGTATGCATTAACTTGCTACCGATATAGTCATCACAGTTAGTAAAACGTGGACTCACAACATGTCGTACAGTAAAATATTCAACAATGTAAATGCGAAGCAACCTATTAAGTTGAGACTTTGGTCTATTAAGTTGAGCAATCAGCAAATTGTTAACAATTCAAGTTAACAATCTATTAAGATGAGTTTTAAGCTTAAGACTTTGTTCCAATTGCTTAATTTGGTAAATTTTATCACAACCTCTGCATCTCGAAACCTCCGTATCTCGAATTTTTCTTCTGTCCCGTGAAATTCGAGCTAGACAGGTTTGACTGAGTTTAATCCAGAAGCATAAAATCAAGAATAAAAATTTAAAGGAAAATTGCCAAAAGATTTCATCTATATATACTAGGGTGAGTCGAAAAAATCGATTTTTTTATTTCGAAATCGCATTACCTCTCAAAAGTTGTGGTTTAGTATCCACAATTTGGGAAAAATAAGAAAAAAATTTTAAGTTGACGTCTTCGGTTCGCGCATGAGGCTCAAAGTTGGAAAAAATATGTTAAAAATGGAAATTTTCAAAAGGAAAAAAGAAAAAAAGAACTGTAACTTTTTATAATGCAAATACCATGAGCTGTAAATATTTTGTGCATTTTTAATCTAAAAAAATATTTTATAGCTTTTACATACGATCTTTAGTTTGCACATCAGCCTTAAATTGGGCTAAAATCGCCTACAATGTCAAATTTCGAAAATATCGATTTTTTTTTTATTTCGAAATCGCATTATCTCTCAAAAGTTGTGGTTTGGTATCCAAAATTTGGGAAAAATAAATAAAAGATCTAAGTTGACTACTTCGGTTCGCGCATGAGGCTCAAAGTTGAAAAATATATGCTAAAAATGGAAATTTTCAAAAAATAATTTGAAAAAAAGTAAAATTTTTTTTTCTATCGAAACTGCTTTAAATTGTTAGTAGATAACATAAGTTGAACCCAAAAAATTATATATAACTTTTAGAAGATACATTCTGTTTGTGCATAAGGCTCAAGATATGAAAAAAAATGTCAAAAACTGAACCAGAACGCACTATGTCGGCGCTGTGCCGGTATATTTTTGTTCTACAGCCGACTTTTCTAGACATTACACATATTCTATAGGAGACAGTTCAAAGTCCCTGCAGTCTGCACTCCCTTTGGTTGTCACTTAGTAAGCTAGACCCGCCAAACAAACAGCATCTTTAATTAGCAACTGAAAGTGAATCAAAAAGTGCAGCGTGTTTAGCTTGCACTTTTGATGCAAGCTGGTGCATTATAAAAAGTTATAATTTTTTTTTTTATTTTTTCCTTTTGAAAATTTCCATTTTTAACATATTTTTTCCAACTTTGAGCCTCATGCGCGAACCGAAGACGTCAACTTAGAATTTTTTTCTTATTTTTCCCAAGTTGTGGATACTAAACCACAACTTTTGAGAGGTAATGCGATTTCGAAATAAAAAAATCGATTTTTTCGACTCACCCTAATATATACATTTTAAATAAATTGACAATCAAAATACATAGAATGTATTCAAGACAAACTCACAAAGTGAGATACCATTTTCCTAAGGCAGTGTACCTGAATCATCATTAAACTAAAACTTTCATACATCCTAAGGCAATAACATGGGTTACGAATTCAAATCCACTTCTTGAAAAGTATCTTCGCAGAAATCTCCAGAAGTAGAAGGTGTGAAGGACGGCATGGTATTGGATGGCAAAGGTAAGTCGCCAGACCCGCTGGCATTGGCACGTGAATCATCACATATTTCAGTGTGTAACTCTGGCATAAGATCTTTGAGACTGTGTTGAATTGGAAGCCTGAAGTCTAGAAGAAATTGAATGTTTTGTTTAATTGAAAATCGATTTACAAAAATCTATTTCAACACAAAAAGAAGTAATCTAAACAAATAAACAAAATGTATATCAAGACAAATCAATGTGGTAAAAAATTTATTTAGTTCAATAATTACTTTCCATGCCAAAAACCCTTAAATTTTATTTTTTACATAAATAACAAATAAGCTCAGGACAAGAATTTTTAAAATGGCAATCTTTAATTTCTCAACTCATCAAGAACAGTTATTCGTTTCTGCTTAATGCTATAAAAATCTGATACATAAACTTACTGAAACTAATTCAAAATTCAGATAAATAATATTCTAGTGTCTAGATTAGTGCTCTGTAACCGGTGTGCCGAGGCAAAAGGGCAGGGGTGTTTCGCCCCAATACAGCTGCAATATTAGGTATTATCTATGGGTTCGTCTCGAAAGTGAGAATCAAAAGCCAAGTACTTAAATAACCCAAATTCCTCTATCTCAAAGCTCTCGTGGCAAACGATTTGCTTGTTAAGAAGAATAAATACAGAATTTTCATAGGGGTGGATGGCCTAAGAGAAATTTTCATAGGGGTGGATGGCCTAAGAGAAATTTTTTCAAGGGGTCGATGCATGGAAAAGTTCGGGGAAACCTTTTCGATGGTGAGTAATTCAAATTAACAGCAACAAAGAGTACAGCACTCAGATTTTTGGAGCTCTATTTCAAATGTTGAAAAGGTGAGGCATGATATCTTGAACCGTTATGATCGAACAAAATTGTATGAAATTTAGATTTTTTAGTATGCAAAAAGTAATTTTATAAATAATATCCATACACACATACTTGGTTCTAATGACATATCCTGGCACAAATGTTCCAAATCAGAAGCAATATCTGCTTCAGTAGCAGAAGACAGCGTGTCAGTTTTCTGACTATCAGTTTCCCATTGTTGAAGTAATGGTAAAGGAGGATGGATAGCTTTAAAAAAAAGAAAAAATAAACATAAGTCTTTATTCTAATTGTACAGAAAATTCAAAATCAACATTTGGAGTGGTTTTGTTGCAGCAAGAAAAGAATTTTTACGTCCGTTATTTTTAACACAAAGTCAAGTTTTTGTTTTACGTATAGCATTTTTTCAGTAAAACAAAATGAATTTTACATTATCATTTTTAAACTTTTAAATGAAAAGATTTGTTTTAATAATTATATTAACTAATCCACTTTTAAAATAATAAAAGGCTTACAAGAGGGTAATTTAAGGCAAGTAAGTGCTCAAATAGGAAAATTTCTTTTTGTTAACAAATAGTTGAAACTGAATTGTCATTGCAAAAAATATAAACAGCATTCTTCAGAAAGAAAAACAACATTTTACTAAGATTCAAACCTTTAAAGAATAAAGGTAGTGCAGTGAGGCAGTCTGCATCAGTCTTACTGTATCTTTATGCACGACATGGTGGCAAAGAAGCATGACCGAATACACATTCGCAATTCGCCATAGGGAAAAATATAATTTGAATTCAAAATGTCAAAGTTCAAATTCTTTTTTTTTACTGCTATTTTGCTTTCAGACAAATTGATTCGAGCTTAAAAGTGATGAAAGAACTGTTTTTAGAAATAAAGTTTTGTGATAGGTCTGATTTTAAGATAGGAAATTTTGTGAAGTGGCTGCTTTTACTACAGAATTTCGCGAGGGGGTCACAAAGGGGAACCTAAATTAACACTTACCCAGAATTTGACCCTTCACTGCACGATTTTTTTATTTTCATGAGAAAAATCAGTTACTTTTTAAATAGCCCTGAGTTCAGGAAAAATGAAAAAAAAAATCTTAAAAATTTGTGCCAAAGATGATGTTTTAACTGTTTGTTTCACGCATGGCACAAAGCACTTAGTATAAGCTTATACCGATAAGTGTAATAATCTACAATGTGTTTTGTGCAATAAGTGGAACCAACAACTTTTAGCACTAAGTACAGCATTTATATCTAAACATTTTTAGAACAAAGGAAATAATGATTCTTACTGTAATGCAGACATTCTATTTTTCAAAAGCCAGTACTGTAATACCTAGACTAGTGCAACTAACTAGTGCATAAAAATCACTCTAAACTGTTATAGCAATGTTCCAGAAGGGGCAAAAAGCTCAGTTTAACTGCACTTAAAAATCATAGGAATATATGAGGGTTTATTTGGTTTGTGCCAGATCAGGCACACCATGCAGTGAAGGGTTAAAGTTTTAATATATTCAAACCTTTACTATGTATATACACAAATCTTCATACTCAGAAAACTTACAAATTTCCGAGTTGAGTTTAGCGTCCCACTCTGCACCAACACCAGGTTCCCTTGGAGGTAAATTATTTTTTCTTCTTTCATGAATTTCACTCGAAATCATCTCTAAATTATGAAGGCATGTAGCGTAAGATGCCTTAGAATCCATTACAGCTTTTTGCAAAGATTCAACCCTGTTTTTCAGATCCTATTTTAGAAAAAGCAAATGTCAAAATAGTTTGCAATAGCTCAAAATATGATCTAAAAAATCTATATATTACAAGTTTTCCTTAACAGTGTCAATAATATATTTAGTTTCTATAGCCTGTGATTAATACTGTATGTTTCCGGTTAAGGTTTTAAAAAAAAAAGAAGAATCAAAATCAGAATAAAAAGAAATTTTGAAAAATTGTAAAAAAATATATAAATTTACATATTTATAATTTTTATTGATTCCAGGATATAAGGATGAAATGAATAAGCTACATACATAAACGAGTACATGATTGTAAGCGTATATATTGTCGTCCCCACTTAATCGTGTAACAGATAAACAAATACCCTGCTTATACGAACAAAACATCCAGGAACCGTGCCATAGACACAATGTTAAAGATCCCCGCTTAAACAAATACCCTGCTTAATCGAATATTTCTTGGAACCGACAGTATTCGTTTAAGCGAGGCCGACAGTATCTTCTTTAACCTTTAAGAACCGGGCGGTACACATGCTGTACCATAAGTCTTTTCTCCTTAGAGGACGGGGTTGAAATTTTCACTTCAACCCTTTAGAGCCGAGGATTTTTTTCAAGGTTTTATGTGTCTGCTATGACAGTAGTACCTTCCTGTTTTCATTGGAGTTGAAATCTGTGATACAACTGTTGTATTACCTGGTCAAAAGAAAATTTTCTATTTGAACAGCCCGGATCCAAAAGGTTAAACAAATCTGCACTTAACCACTGACCTTCAGCAATTTAGCACAGTAGCACTTAGGCCCCTAATAAGTGCAGTAAAGGACCTTTTCCTTTCCTTTCCAATTTCAGAACTGCTTGAATTTCAATTTTGAAACATAAACTTGCTCTTTTTTTCATGAATTAAATCAATTTTTGTGTAATTTAAATTTTGTTTCAAGTTAAAACCTGAATTTAAAAAAAAAAAAAATAGTAAACACTGCATCATATGCAATTTGATTGAAATAGTTGCTTCTAATGAACAATTATAATGTTGCGTTAATCAAAATTTTTAAAAATCAAAATTAAGAAATTAAAATGGAGAACATTTCATAAACTTAGTTTTTTTCTGTTTTAATACAGTCTACAGCAGATCTTACTAAAGAGAAGAGTTACTATTTCAATAAGCCAAATTAACTTCTTACAGGTATATATAATACGAAAAAAAACCCCCAACTGAATTAAAATTGAAAAAAAAAAGGGGGGAGGGGGAACAAGTAAAGTACATTGCGATTTTATTATTATTATATTATTATTTAATGAGAAAAAATTAACCATAATAGTCTATCACTGCAAAAAACTTCCAAAAGTTTTGCAAAAAAGAAAAGAAAAAATATTTCATCGTATTTTTATCATGAAGATCATTCGTTAAAGGTTTATTTAATATTTTGTTTGGATGTGATAGTCAGACTAATTGATAAGTTGATAAAGCTTATGTTTAAACTGTACAAAAAATGAATTGTTGAATTTATATTTATTTGCATGCACTGTTTCCCCAGCATACACATATACAATATGATTTCAATTCAAAATACTTACTTGTAATACTTTGAGAAACACTTTCTTCTGCTCAAAATATGACCTAAAATGAGAGTTATTCTACTTTTAAAAATACACCAAAATGAATGTCAAAAAGATCTCAGGAACAAGTACAATAAAAACCTTGATTTCACGATGTCTTTTTTAAGCTTGTGTTCCAAAACTTTAATCTTTTGAACTGCAGCAGCAAATGTTTGGGTGGTTCTCTTATGCTCTTGTTCACTTTCCTTTTTTAAGGCTTCTGCATTCATTAGCTGGAAGTAGAGGAATTTATTAAGATCATTAAATTTTAAAGGAAATAATTTATATACATTTAACAGATTCACTGTTGTAAAAAACATTAATATTTCTTTTTTTAAATCAAAATAGCAAAACATTCAGAAGATGAAGATATACGAGGCGCGTTCAAAAAGTAAGGACCGTTTGCTTGTATTTTAATAATGGCTCTTCGGAGCAGAGTTTAACAGCTGCAACACCATCTACTGACTTATTGCCAAGCTACAGCATCATTTATTTTGGTTCTGAAGTCCTTTTGTTGTCCGTGGATGCAGGGAACAATGGCCGCGAAAATCGTTGATCCTGCCAACTTTGAAGTGCGTTCTGTGATTCGTTTCTTATGTGCAAAAGGATCGTTGGCTACTGAAATTCATCAGGAATTATGCCTGGTTTATGAGTTTACAGTTATGAATAAAGGAAAGGTTAGACAATTTTAAAAATGGAAGAACAAATGTCTTTGACAAAGAGCGGAGTGGCAGGCCCAGTATCCAGACTGATGAAATCGTTTCACAAGTGAACCAAGCACTGTGATCTGATCGTCGATTGACGATTAGTTGGCCTAGCTGAAGAATTTCCTCAACTTGAACGCACTACTGTTTAAAAATCATTGTTTGTTGTTACATCAACAAATTGAGACGTGCAATCTAAAGCAAACTCCGCGGTAAACTGTCATCTGGCATAATCCTTTACGATATCACGTGTTCTCACACTGCTGCAAAAACCAAAAAGAAAATTCAAGATTTTTGTTGGGATTTTTTTGACCATCCACCGTACATTCCCGACATTGCACCTGAGCGACTACTTCCTCTTCTTGCACTTTAAACAGTGGCTCGGTAGAAGACGTTTTGAAACCGAAGAGGGACTCAAAATCGCCGTTGTCAACTGGTTCAACTCTCAGGCGGCAAACTTCTATGCAGAGGGGTTAAAAAAGATGGTGCATCGGTATGAAAAATGCTTAGAATTGAACGGCGATTATGTAGAGAAGTGAAGTAAGTTTGTACCTTACTAAATCTGACAAAAAAATTTGTTTCTTATGAGTATATGTTTTTCTGTGACCAAACGGCCTTTACTTTTTGAACGCGCCTCGTAGGTGCATATTAAACATATGAATAAAAATTATTTTCCGTTCATATAAACCGTGCCATAAAAGTATAAATATGCAAAATAAAGTACAATAAAAAAATTTCACATTCAGTCATACCATCAAAACAACTTTGAACTTTTTTTTAGCTAATCCAAAAAAAAAAAAACATAATAAAAATAAAACAAACTTTTATAGAAGTTAAAATTAAAATATTGAATTTGAAATTTTGGGAGTTTTTATTATTATTTTTCTTTCAACATTAGCATTTAAGTGCACGTCTAACTGCTCATCAGAAATAAATAACAGATAGTACATTTTTTAATAAAAGAAAAAAAAACATGCAAGGAAATAAATTATCCCGCTTTTGTTCCCTTTTTGGTTTAGCTTTTCTATTAAATAGATCTAAAAAACTAAAAGTGCTATAATCCACTAAAAAAAAACCATTTGTTTATGAATGTAATAGATCTTCATATTTTCCTTAAAACCATTCACATTCTAACTTTTACTGTGCACCCAAAGCTTCAGATTAAGTGTCACAAAATTCACTATGTTTTGCAAAATAGAAAATCGAATTACTTTTATAGTTTCCCTATTTAACATCTCCTGCCAAGCAGCATCAAATTCGTAGTCATCTTTGCTTGAATTAAATTTCTTTTCGGCCATAGCTATGGTCTCCCTTGTTTCTTTGTGCACACCACAAGCTCTATGGTATCGAATAGCAGCCTCTTCGCACTCAAGTTTTGCCTAAAAAGAAGGGAATTTTTACAATTCACATAATTTAAGAAGTAACAGATGAAATGGTGACTTAAAAAATGACAAATAAAATAGTAAAAACAAGAAACACATTCAGGAGTAGCATTTAATAATGCCATACATACACTGCTCGACATTGAAAATGCAACACCAAGAAGGAGTGGTCAGAAATTGATGAAATTTGGTAAGAAGACAGAGACAGCATGGAACAATAAGTGATACTTATTTCAAAATAAATAAGCAAAATTTAGAGCGAGGACGGCGTCGGCTCAGTAAGAAGTAGGACCACCGCGGACAGCGATGAACGAAGAAACACGTCTAGGCATGGAGTCAATAAGCCTGCGGATGGTGTCCTGGGGGATGGCACTCCATTCCCTTTCAACCATTTGCCGCAGTTCGTCCTCTGAACGAGGCAGTGACAGGTTCTGCAAACGGCGTCCAATCCCGTCCCACACATGTTCGATTGGTGACAAGTCAGGAGAGTATGGTAGCCAGGAAAGCATCTGTACACCTCGTAGAGCATGTTGGCTGATTCGAGCACTGTGAGGCCGGGCGTTATCCTGTTGAAAAATTGCATTTGGCAGACCCTGAAGGTAGGGGATTGCCACCGGCCGCAGTACATTATCTACATATCGTTGGGCCGTCATAGTGCCCCGAATACGAACTAGAGGTGATACGGAATTGTATGCAATAGCGCCCCAAACCATTATGCCACGTTGTCGCGCTGTGGGGCATTCCACAGTTACTGCCGGATTCGATCTTTCTCCACATCGACGCCACACACGTATGCGATGACTATCACTGGACAAACAGAAGCGGGATTCATCTGAGAACACTACTGTTTGCCATTCTGCAATCCACGTCGCTCTGGTCCAGCACCAATCCAAACGTTGGAGTCTGTGCTGTAAGGTCAATGGCAGTCTTCTTAGCGGGCGGTGTGATTGCAGGCCACGTGCAACCAGTCGACGGGAAATGGTTCTGGTCGACACAGGAACATCCAGGGTACCTTGCACGTGCTGCAGAATCGACGTACAAGTGACTTGCGGGTCCGCCACAGCTTGTCGTTGAATCCGTCGATCCAAGCGGTCTGACGTCACTCTGGCTGCACCTGCACCCCTCAATGTGGCTACATTTCCTCTTTCCAACCATCTCCGACACAGCCGATGCACAGTGCTTGCATCCATGTGGGTATCAGCTGCAATTTGACGTATGGACCAACCTCCCCTTCTCAGTCCAATAACCATACCGCTTGTAAAGTCGTCTATATGCTGGAAGTGTCTTCGTTGAGGACGGCGTGGCATTTCCTCCTATCACACGTATCCTTCGAGACAAAAACCAAATTTCTCCGATAATTAGTCTGGCAGAAAAACCAACATGAACATAGCCCACTTTTCAACTTCATTCTCTTATATCTTACTTCACGTGCGTCGAAGAGCTGCGCATTTCATATCATTTGCATAACTCAGTGACGTGCGTCTACGGTAAAATTTGCATGAATTTCTGACCACTCCTTCTTGGTGTTGCATTTTCAATGTCGAGCAGTGTATATCAGATATCCCCTACTTTTCCCATAAATGATAATCATACAGAAAATAGCAAATGCCTTTAAAAAACACTATACAGAAAATGCTAACAGCTTAAAAATACTGTACTTTGATTCCCTGTTTGAAAATATTCTTGAAAACCCTACACCTTGACAACTTATAACACTAGATTAAGATGGTAAAATTGGCACATGAGTAAACCTGCAAATGCTTCATCTTACACTTTTTAAATAAATTCTTCAAAGTCATTGAAGCCTTTGTGCATTTTAAAAGAATAATTCTTGAATGACATTAAAATTGATGATTAAACTCATGCAAATTGCATTCAGATCAAATTAGATCGGAACACAATCCTATTAATCTTTTTGCTATTCTTTTAATACAAATCATTTGTTTATTCAAGATTAGGATAAAATTGAGCATTTACCAATTTAGGTTAGAGTTCAAATATATTTAAAACAATTATTGGGAATGACTGAATTTCGAGAGCATCATAATTAATTGGTTGAAAAATAATACTCATACAGATATCACAAGAAATAATTGCATATTTACACAAGAAATAATTGCATATTTATTATTATTATAATTGCGTAATTATTCATCAAATAAATATTAAAATGCTTAAATAATTATGAAAGAGCAAAATGAAATACTAATTACCGCTTGACATGCTTCTTCTGCTTCATAGTAAGGTCTTGCTATTTGGACACATTTGCCTAATTTTTTAGCAATAAGTTTCAATCTCTGACTGTACTCACTCAAAGTGTTCCGAAAAGTCGCATTAGCATCCTGAAATGATAACAATCAAAATTAGCTGTACAAAAAAAAAAAAAAAATCAATCAACCTTTACTAATATAAAAGTAGAAAACACATTTTTGAATAACATTAGTCTGATAGAAATGAGTAAAACCTGTGGGATTCTGGTTTGTGTACCACAAGAATTTGTTCAGCAGAAAGCTAAGGAAGTTCTTTCTCCGAAGGCCGATTTAAAAACAGCATATTGTACGTAGTATTGTTAGAGGAAGTTCCTCTATTATTTCAATCTTAAAAGACTAATTTAATGATTTCAGGATCACCATGGGAAATATATGCCTTCTCAGTTAAAGTTTATTTTATAAATATTTGAAATCAAATAACTTATAAATTATACTTTTGACAGTTTGTTTAGTCATGAGAATGGTAGTACAGTCGACACTCGTTGTAACAACCGCTTATAAGGACCACTCGACCACTCACTCCTTAAAAAGACCATCCTAATATAAACACCGGTGAGAAATCCCCCAACTGTATTCCAATATACTCTATGTCCTACCTCTTAAAGCGACCACTCGTTATAAAGATCATTTTCTGTAGGACGGAGACGGTCGTTATATCTGGAGACGGTCGGCCCCGTTATATCCAGGGTCGACTGTATTAGCAAAAGAAATCAAATTGTTTGAAAAATATACTTTTTTTCCCCTTTTCCTTTCTTTTCTTTTTTGAAACCATAGCAAATTTATTTTGTTTTTGAGTTTATTATTCCTTAACAGTTAAAAAGGCAAAGTAAATGACAATCAAAGTAAACAGGAAAATTTCTAGCTGTGATATTAGATATCATAGTCCAAAAAATCAATCACAAAAAGCACAGTAGGTTCTTGATTACCCATGGAATTGAGTGGCACAATAACCACAGACAAGCAAATTTCAAGGATAAACCAAAAAATGGGTTAACAAAATAATAGTTTACGCAGTAGTTTTAAAAAATCAAAAACACTTGCATACAATTAAACTACAACTAAAAACTACAGCAGTGTATGCAAAAGCTTAACAAAGATATTGCAACCAAGTTGCACACACGCATCAACTAAAACATACTACGTTAGGTTATACTCAGGACCTTCATTTCGGATTTTTTTTCAGGGGGGGGGGGCAAAATGTGTATACACAATGTAAATTTACCAAGCCAAAAGATGGCAAAAACCACACCTACTTCCATGCAAATACATTGATTTCCCAAAGTCCCGGGGGGGGGGGGCAATTAACCCCCCTGAACCCTGAAATGACGGCCGGGTTATACTAAAAAGGGGAGGGGTTCTGTTTAAACAAAATTGGTCTGATTACTGGTTTTGAGCGTAAATGAAAGCGATAAACTTGCATTTGAAAGTTTTAATTTATTTAAGAATCAAATAAAAAAAAAGCTGCTAATAAATTTGACAGAAGGAGAGGGACGAATAAAGATGCGAAATTGAACAGAGAAAGAAACAGAAGTAGACCTGTTACTTAGAGAGTCATTGCCCCATCCCCTCCCTCTGCCCCTCTCCAATATGGGAAATTAACATATCGTCATAAAAGTGGGCACGGTAAAGGTATCAAATTACTTACATCAAGCTGTAATTCAAGACTGTTGATTTCGTCAGTATACGAATTCAGGTACTCCAACTGATCCTTTGAAAAAAAATGTTTATTTTTTCGCATTGAATTTCTGATATAAAAGTTATTCTATGATACATTGTGCAACAACAACAAAATAATTTCAAAACTTGATAAAATGAAAGAAGGCAAAATAACCATAACTTAGGAATATACTACTACAAGCTATCTAGGACATTTTTTTAAATAAATAATATAATTATTCAATAATTTAAAAATAATATAATATTTTTCATTTAAAATAAAATAACAATAAAAATAGTATCATAAAGAGACATCAAATATCCTATTGGATTATCTCCATGTTTTCTAACCTTGAGAGCACACACTAGTTTCTATTAAGTTAGTAAAATGTTATGGATGTCATAGGATAATTTATCACAGCTATAATATCAGCAAGATAACACATGGTGTCAATTATGAGATTACAAAATACTACCTTAAAAATGATATTTTGCAAAAAAAAAAAAAAAAAGCCAAATTTAGTTTCTACAAAGTTTCACATATTATCAAAGAGAAAAACTCAATTCAATAAGCTTTATGCAAGTACAAAATAGATAAGTTTTCAACATGATTCTTGGGCTACTAGAAGGATTATCAAAACCTGCATGTTGAAAACAATTTGCCATAGTTTTCTTTCAAACCGTATCTCAACTTCAAACAATGTACAAATTTGCTGTGAAAACGGAAACTTGGAAAAAAAAAGAGTTAGTTAAAACATTGAACTTTCTTTGTTGAAAGGATTTCTAATGGCCAATGTCAACAAACAAGAATGTTGGGAAAAGCTTCAAAATAGCCGAAGTTACATTTTGCCTTAACCTAAAACTAGCTGTCGTGGCCGTCACGAAACTTTCTTCTATATCTATCTTATGAATTCCGGTTACAAAATAAAGTACGTACTCCCCCGAGTAATTGGAGACAGCTACAATTTCCCAATTATCGTAATAACCCTGCAAATTCAGAATCAATGAGCGAAATTGGAAATCATTGCAAAAGTCTTGTTTAGATTAATTGCAAACATTTTATTTGTTAGTAAAAAGAAATTGGCAACAGTTAAAAATTTCAAATCATTGAAAGTTTTCAGCTGTTTTGATAATTAAATAGCGTGAAAGCGATTTTTTAATGAATTAATTTTTCGCATTGTTGACTAAGCGCAAAAATCACCCCACCCTCCTCCTGGGGCGATTGGCGCCAAAATTGAATCGATGCTTGCTTCCATATTGGGTTAGTGTTATTCCAAATTTCATTCAAATCACAGCAATATTTCCCGAGATACAGTAGGTGCAATGACAAAATAAGCACTTTTGATTGCTCCACCCCCCTTTGAGATATTGACACACAAATTGAATCAGCACCTGTACTCAATAGGGTCTACCTATAGACCAATTTTCGTTTGATTCCGCCGGTTACTTCCTGGGATATAGCAGTCACCCTCGCGCAGAACACGTGCGATTGCTCCACCCCCCTTCGAGATATTGACAAACAAAATGAATCAGCACTTGTACTCAATAGGGTCTACCTATGGACCAATTTTCGTTTGATTCCGCCGGTTACTTCCTGAGATATAGCAGTCACCCTCGTGCAGAACACGTGCGATTGCTCCACCCCCCTTCGAGATATTGACAAACAAAATGAATCAGCACCTGTACTCAATAGGGTCTACCTATGGACCAATTTTCGTTTGATTCCGCCGGTTACTTCCTGAGATATAGCAATCACCCCCGCGCAGAACACGTGCGATTGCTCCACCCCCCTTGGAGGAATTCGCTAAAATAAGTCAGGTGCACCAGTTCACATGGTGGTACATATGTGCAAAAATTTTTGTTCGATTTCATTCAGTAGTTTTTGCTCTAGCGCGGCCACAAAAACTGGTCACACACATACAGACTCACACACAGACACACACACAGACAGACAGACATTTTCCAAAAATGGTCGAAATGGACTCAGCGCACCTCAAAACGTGCAAATCCGTCAAAATTCGATATTCGAAAATTTTCACGAAACCAATACTTTCTTCTATATATTAGATATAGTAGAAAGTAATTATAAAGCACATGCAATTGCTGGTAAGAAAATGAGTGCATGTGAGTTTAAATCATTAATATACTAACTAAGAACAAATAATATTGGCAATAACTGTATTTTTCCCACTATTGGTGCAGATTTCCTATCCCACGCTGATTTTGTCTACATGAAGATATTTTCAGGCCCCAAAGGAAGTCAAGTCCTCTATGATTTTCAGCAGCCATACATATTGTGTGTGTGGCAATTTATTTTCATCATGAATCAGGCATGGAGTCCATTTTTGTTTTTAATTTCTTAATCATAGTAATGAAAATTTTCAAATATAAAAAATTAAAGTGGAGCCATCATTTCCTTGATTGTATTTAAATCTAGTTTTCTATCTGAAAATTTCTCTTTTTAGCCTAATGAAAACATTGAGTAAAAGGAAATTAATATTCAGAATTAATTTTGAAATCATTTTCCACAAAAAAAAAAAAAAAAAAAAAAAAACATTCACCGATGAAGCAAAAATGTTCAAAATGTGCTTGATTAAGTATCACAATTACAATAAAATGCTCAGAAGCAAAAGAGCCAAGTATATTTTTATATTATTAAAACATTTAATCTCTTCTCTTCTCTTAAATCAAGCATCATCAATGTCACTTTCGGTAAGTTATTTGACTGATATCTTACAGGTCAAGTCAGCATCATGAAATAGTTAGAGTGAAATAATTATGAGCTGAAAGCACGGAAGCTAAACGCAACTCAAAGCTCCAAAGCTCCGAGTGGAACACAAAAGGTGATATCACAGCGGCTACAATAAGTCATTTTGTTATCAGAATGTATACTTAAATAACTAAAAAAAACGCCGGTTTTTCAGGTTGATCAAAAAAAAAATTCCATGTCAATGTTTTAAATGAAAAAATAGCACTAGAAACATACTACTTACAAATTTAAACATGTATGACAACGTTTTATACACAACAGTTATGTTTATTTAATATTAAAATTACATACCAAACATTTATTAAGATACCACTTAATTGAATGCAGTGCATTCATTACAAACAGGGTTTGTATCAGGGTTGGCAAGTTTTTGACAGCCGGAGGTTTTATCCGGTTTTAACCGTGGTTTTTACCGTCATGTCAAAAACCACTTTTTGACATGGTTTTTGACATAAGTGTCAAAAACCTAAATTTCTGTCCAAAACATGTTTAAATTTGATATTGATAATCAAAATACATTTTCAAATGAATTTGACAATTTCTGATTTCAGACACTGAAGTAAACTTTTGCAGTTTTAGGTTATTAAAATAAAGTGTAATAAGCAATCCTAATCATAATTGAAGGGCTCGGGAGTAAATAATGGTAACTAGCATTTTAAAAAATCAAACATATGGCTTTTGAATATGGCTTTATTGCTTCGAGGAATTACTGTAACAGATTTTTTTATTTTAAAAATGAAGTGGGTACATTAATTAAGTGCTGTGTGTCTTGGGTATACTTAATAAATTTTTACAAGTGATTTTTTTAATTTTAATTTGAAATAATAAATTTTAACTAATAAATAAATAAATAAAATAGTTTGATCAAAATATTTAGCAGATTTGTACACTGAGTACTAATTAATTTAGTTTTGCTTTTACTCAAAATAAAAAAAAAATCACTTTAACCCTTTCACTGCCATTTTTTTTCTGAGAAAAAAATAAAATAAGTACTGAAATACATATCAGTTATATTGCAAATATTGTTAAAATTCTGAAAAAGGAAGAAAATTACACTGAATTGTCAGTGATATCAAGGAATACCAGCGGGACATGCATTCACAATAATACACAGCATATTTAGCCCATAGTGTCATTTGAAACTGCGGGACATATTGGGTCCCGTTGGTAGCGAAAGGGTTAAAGTAATGATGTAAAGATTTTTAGATTGATAAAATAGCTAATTAATAGTTTTTAAAACATTTAAACAAAGCTACTTTACTGGATTTAACTTTTAATACTTTTAACTTTTTTCATGGCATAACAAGTTAATTTTAAAGAATGAGAATTAATTTTCATTAAATTTATTAATTTAATTTTTATTAAACTTGACTGATGAGATAACTAATTGATAGTTTTTAAACATTTAAACAAAACTTCATTAAAAACTGGATGTAAGTTTTAATATTTGTAACTTTTTTCACGGCATAATAAGTTAATTTAAAAGAATGATAATTAATTTTCATTAAATTTATTAATTTCATTTTTATTAAACTTAATTGATAAGATGACTAATTGATAGTTATTAAAACATTTAAACAAAACTACTCTAAAATTTGGATTTAAGTTTTAATATTTAACTTTTTTTCATTCCATAACAAGTTAATTTAAAAGAATGAGAAATAATTTTCATTAAGCTTACTAATTTAATTTTTATTAAACTTGATTGATAAGATAACTAATTGATAGTTATGTAAACATTTAAACAAAACTACTTTAAAAGCTAGATTTAAGTTTTAATATTTGTAACTTTTTTCACGGCATAATAAGTTTGTTTAAAAGAATGATAATTAATTTTCATTAAATTTATTAATTTAATGTTCTTTAAACTTGATTGATAAGATGCATAAATTTTATTTAATATTTTTCAGGATGAGAAACCTTATACATTTATAAAAAAATCTCAATAACCACTGTATTTGAGTTTTAGACAGGTTTTTGACGTTTTCGACAGGTTTTCGACGTTTTTGACAGGTTTTCGACGGGTTTTCGACGTGTCATGTCAAAAACCCAACCCTGGTTTGTATTGAATGGAATGAGAAAACCTGTTTTGTGAAAAAACAGCGCAGAATTTTAAAAAAATAATTAAAAATCAATACTCGGCTTTTTTAAATCAAGCAATTGGTAAATTTCAGCTTTTGAACTGAGTTTTTTTGACATCCATTTGATTGTCAAAACAGAATATTTTATAGATCAAAAGGTTCTCATTCTAGGACATATACTCTGTAGGTATTACTGATTTCTGTACTACAGCCAAAATAAAATAAGAAGAAAAAGAATTAAATTTACTTTCACTCGAGGATCTACAGCTTCACAATCATCCATCCTCGCTACACTGTCATGTTACTTCAGGTAAACCACACTGTAAAAAAATACTTTAAAAATAAAATGAATTGAAGAGTTTTATAAGAAAAACCTCAAACACATGATAAAATTTTAAAATAATCAATAATAGAAGCTTAAAAGATTTTTCTGAATAATAGCAGAAAACAATTAAATTTCTGATCCATAAAACCTTGTTCTCTATAAAACAAATAACTTTTTAAACAGAAACAGTTAGTTTAGTAAGATTTTAAAATCTCAACACTGCAAAATTAACAACCTCCTGTGACAATTAAATATTTAAACATTTCCTGGCATTTCTTGTAACACTGAAACATGTCTGAGTGTTCCTGTGCATTTGTGCTTTTTTAATGTTGAATGACTTGGCTTTTATTAATCATCCAATTCCTGCACTCAAAGCTCAGTGGTTGCATCTATTTTAATGCTGAGGAAAAGGTTCTACTATAGCCATAAAATACAGCGGTTTTTTCTTGTTTTTTGCTTTGTTTACACTGACAAGTGGTATGGTGTTATTCACGTTAAAACATTTTGCAATTTTATTTAAACATCCACTAAAGGATCCATACAAATGTAGCATATCATTCTTGTGCAAAACATAGAAAGAACAAACATAGATACAACTGAATCGTTTATTTCGAAAAGGTAACATCTCTCAGCTCACGGTTATATTTTTGAATGTCATAATCAATGAAAAAATGCCTTTAGTTAAGTACACAATTACTGCAATAATTTACCAAATAACCATTGATTATGACATTCAAAAATATAACGTGCGCTGTTTAATTTTCTAAAGAGACAGAGGAGATCAAAATAGAGATGTTACCTTTTCGAAATAAACGATTCAACTGTACCATCAACAACAGATCCATTTTTTACCGGTACAGTCAAATTCAATGCACAATAAGCCCCCTTTAGAAATATTTTACATATTGCGACGTAAGACATGTACTTGAGCAATTACTTTTTCAGACATTTTCAGGTAAGAGTCATAAGGGCTAAGATGGTCTACTTTTAATGCATAGCATAAGCTTCATTTTTTAATGTTTACAACAACATACCAACTTAAAAATACCTTCTTAATTCCAGCCTATACAGAACAGATCAATTATTTAAAAATCTCGGTTTACTAACCAAAACCAATGAACATTAAAATTGATAGACATTTAAAATGTAAAAGAGACTAAAATTCATTTTTAAAAACCAACTTGCCTGAAGTTTTTAGTCTTTCAAGTGAAGTCTTGCCCTTAAGCGCTTTGAAAAATCCATTTTTAAAAGAGCCTGAGGGAACAAATACGTTCCCGCAGGCGCTGGCCCTTAATTCAGACTATGCTATAAAATTTCTCCACTAAAATCGAAGCTTCTTTGAAAGAATTTAACAAAAGATGAAAATAAATAACTATGAAAAATCATTTCGATATATAGATTTCGTTTAGCACTAAAAGAAGGTTATAAATTTTTACATTGCAATATATTTTTAAAAACTAAAAACAAGTCAAATATTACAAAATACATTTTATTTTCAATGGGAACGGGATACATACTTCTCTTTTTCAAGCTC